>CM032665.1:39732656-39743699 GCA_019095985.1 Streblospio benedicti
GAGGGCAATAAACAGTAAAGGTGAGGGTTTTTTGGGACCGGTTAATGCAAAACCGGTTCCATTTACAAGGAAAAATGATGGGGTTTCAAAAATTTTAAAGCTTCTGCATTGGGACAAGTTTTTTTTCCCTTGGCCTCAAATGAAGCAGGGATGTGCTAACATTAGGGGGTAATTGGTTATTTTGGGAAAAAAAATTTAATTTAAAAAATTTGCATTTTTGATTTTATTTAATTGTATAGATTTCCATTTTGTTTAAATTTGCTATTTTTTTGTCATTGAATTATTTGGGGTGTAATTTCATTTTGGTTTGAAAATTGCATGATTTTCGAATTTTTTTTTGTAATTTATTTTTATATTTTTTTGTTATGTCTGAAGGATGATTCATATTTTTGTATTTAAAATTGTATTGGTATTATGTATTGGAAATTGAACTTGAGGTATTTTTTGGGGGTTAAACCCGGGGGAAAAGGGTATTAAAAAACTAGAAACTAAAAAGGTAAATGGAGGAAATGTCAATTTGCCTCCCCTAATAAAGTTTTAATTTTAAAAAAAAAGAAGGATCTTCAAACATAGCCTACAATTCTTTTGGGTACTTATTTCATTTTTGGGAGGTACCCACGACTTTGGTTTTAAAACTTATCATGAAGTTTGTTAGTCAAAAATCTAAGTTTTCGTTACCTCCAAACTTTTTTGGAAGGCCCCATTTGTAAATGTGGTTTTTTTCAGGCGGCGGGGAAAGGGCTTTTTTTCCCTATCCCAAAACGCCCAGAACGGGCTCTGTGAAGTTAGTACTCCTACTAGCCGATGGGAATGGTTGGAAGGGGGAAATTTAGTGTTTTAATAATATTTCTTTTTATGTTGCCCTCGTCTCTTTATGTCTTAAAGTTTTTCCGTTTTTTTTCAGCTGGATGTTTTCCCACCCTAAAACGGGCTTTTTCAAAGAAGGGAATAAACCGCCACAGCGGATGAAGGGCGCCAGGCAAACACTGGCACATAAATACAACCCTGCATGAGTTTATTAGCTTTCCGCTTGGGGCATCAAACCCGACTGGCTTACCATACACAGGATTCTGACACATGAGTGAGTGTTACCTGTAACAGTGAACAAGAGTGGATGAATGAATATTTTGAAGGTTGTTTAAGTTCTATGTACTTTACTTACCTAGGACTTGGTTTTTACGGAAAGCCTGACTGTTTTGAAGGCAATGCCATCCTCAGCCCATCCTTATCCATTGAAAATAACACCCTAAATAGACCTACATAGTCGCAAGTGTTCAGACATACAGATCTCATTGATTTGGTTTGTAACCAACGTTTTTTTTTTAATCAGCAGCAGCTGAATGAGCTTAAAAATGCACCTTCTTCAAAGTTTTAAGTCAATGAATTTCTAATAAACACAGATAGTGAACACCTGTTTCACTACATACTTTCAGTAAGGAAGGTGGTAGCACTTGTTCCTTGGTGGTAGATAGGGATTGAATAAACTATAAGTGTTTGATCACAGGTAAACAGTTATTTTAGGTTTGGGGAGCTAAGACCGTAATTAAGGCCATACACTTTTTGTCTGGGCCGCAGATTTAAGTGTTTAGTTCACGGCCCAGTGGCTATTTTGATGAGTTTCATTGGGTAAGACTCCTCAAATATCAATGCTTAACTCAAGTTGATCATTGAAAAAATGCACGCTTCCCATGACGTGTTTTTCAGGAAGGAGGGAGGCAGCCGCGGTACCTGGTGAAGTGGCGTGACCCGGCCATACGAGGAGGCCACATATAGGAGGAGGGAGACCTGCGGACGGGCTCACCGACTGGAAGGGACGTCAACGCCTACTGGATGCGCAGGTGGCAGGCGACATACACACACATCTAATGTGGATACGAGAAGAAATGTGGTATTAGTGTACTGGGGGAGGTGGACCAAAACAGGCATCTAGTGTAGTATACACATTCACATGCATTTTCGTGTTTGGATGCTAGAAGAAGAAATAGGGGAAAGTGTACTGGATTAGGTAGTGATGAGACTTATGCTTGAATTGAACTGTATCTAATGATTGTAGACTTTTTTTGAAGTCGACTGTGTTTTGTTAGTGCATTCATCGTTTTGTCACATTGTCTCATTGCAGTCATGTTGTTCAGAGGCGGAATAATGCTTTATATCTGCATTTGTGCCTTGTGTCGTATTTTATAAGAATGAAATAACTAAATGTCGGACTGAGGATTAACAATATGTTCTAATTGACATGTTTTCTCGATTGCTTCCAGAAAACAGGTGGAAGGTTCAAAGAAAGACAAAGATAAATCAAAGGACGAGAAGAAGCCCAAGAAGAAAGAGCTGAAGAAGCAGTGGGAAGTGCAGCCGCCTTATCTTGATGCTACCGGTGGAAAACTGCACCCTTACCAGCTCGAAGGTGAACAAGCAACGTATTGTACTGCATTGGTCAAACCAATGGTCACTTTTATCGTTTTGAGTTCTGTTGTGTTTCTTCAGTTTTGATCATTTGTTGTTCATGAATTGTTTGTGCGTAGGTGTGAACTGGCTGCGGTTCTCATTTGGTCAGGACACGAATACAATTCTCGCTGATGAGATGGGATTAGGGAAAACCATCCAGGCCATCTCATTTATATACTCACTGTGGAAGGAGGTAAGTGAGTCTCGCAAAATATTGAAAATGAACTGCTAACATTACTTCATTTACATGTAGGTGACAAGTGAATGGTTTATGTGGCCGCAAATTGCACATGCAAACCAGTCCTCTTAGCATTCACTTTGAATTTTCCAACGCTTGATAATTGATATTTTTGATGTATAAATGAAAGCACATGGGAATTTAACAAAATGATATCTATAAAGTTACTGATATAAGGTTTTGTTACAAATATGTAAAAGAATCACTGATCTCATAGTTAAGAAAAATGAGAAAGTTATTCCATCAAATTGGTTACCATTTTAGGAAATGTATGAAATATGTGGTAAATGTACCATGGTAATGAATACTCCATAAAATATATACAGTAGAACCTCCAATTAAGACCACCTCTATATTGACCACCTCTGTAATAGGACCATTTTTCATGGTCCCGAACATTCATAAAACAATCAAAATGAACCTCCTTATAAAGACCACCGTATTATTGAGACCTCTTGAGGTCAGTCCCACGGGTGGTCTTAATAGAGAGCTTCTCCTGTACTCAGTACATGTGTTCCCCTGCAGGGCCACGCGAAGGGCCCGTTCCTGATCACGGCACCACTGTCCACGGTGCCCAACTGGGAGCGCGAGTTTGAGTTCTGGGCGCCGGACATGTACGTCGTCACGTTCTGCGGCTCTAGGGAGAACAGGGCCATCATGAGGTACGTAATGTAGAACCTCCAATTTAGACCACCTCTATTGAGACCACATCTATAATAAGACCACTTTTCAGTCCCAAACCTTCATAAAAATACCAAAAGGAACCTCTATATAGAGACCACCTTTCTATTGAGACCACCTAACACTGGTCCCAAAGGTGGTCCTAATAGAGATTCTACTGTACTCACATGTACGTTGTTATAAAGGATGAAGAAAGGTCATAGGAAAACCGAGTCATTCTGTCAGGTATGGACTAGTCAATATGATATCGTTGAATGTTATCATTGTTAAACTTATTCTCTTACGTTCATATTGCGAAAATGGAATTTCAGCTTTTAGAGTTTCAATTGCTGTAAATGTTGCAAGTCAATTCATGTATGCCTGCACATGATTGTATGATGTATCCATATCATTATGCATTTGTCAATCTGCTGTGTGATGGAGACCTGTAAATCTAAGTGGGTTAGATATCACGTATTGCACCCAAGTTCATAAGCTTACTGGCCAAAGTTTGAAAATGTACTTTTAATGTAACTTTTTAAACGTATGTACATTTATGCTCCTATCACATCGCTCATCAATGCTTGATGCATCAAATCAACGTGTTCTCCCGTTATTTCAGGGAGCGTGAGCTGTGTTACCGTGAGGGCTGCCTCAAGCTGTCCACGTACACAAAGCCGTCTGCCTTCCGTCTGGACGAGGGCTACAAGCCTAAGTTTGACGTGCTGCTCACGTCGTACGAGTACCCGAGTCTCGACATGGTGCTCTTCAAATCGTTCCACTGGTCCACGCTCATCATTGACGAGGCGCACAGGCTCAAGAGCAACCAGTCACTGGTGAGTAAAGCACGCAAACTTTGATTTAGATGTATTTGTTTGTTGTACAAGTTATATGTACGATGATAGGATTGTTTAAAATGCGAGTAATGTCTTCTCTGTGAAAAAACAACAGCATAAAAATGAGCATATGCAGACAGATGCAATGAATATAGCTATGTATGAACTGATAAATTTGACAGAAATTGAGTTACAATTACATGTATATATAAAAGAAAACAACTATTTATGACACATTCTTTTATAGAACTCTCCTACTTCCAGTGACAAGATAATAAATTCAATGGATCTGGTGTTAATGATGTAAAGTCTGAGAAGCAGCTGGTAAGATCAATTTAAGCAGACTATAAACGCTCACACATGTACATTTACAATTGTAGTTTTTCCGCACACTGTCCGCGTACAAGGTGGACTACCGTCTGCTGCTCACTGGCACCCCACTACAGAACAACCTCGAGGAACTCTTCAACCTCCTCAATTTCCTGCAGGGGGAGAAGTTCGAGTAAGTCAACGTTACAATCGATTATAGCTCAATTTTGAACATAACAGTAAGACACTCTTCAAAGATATGCATTACCCATGTTTGCCGACTGTTTCTTTCACCGTTCAACCAATCAAAAACAGTGTATTATGTTATATGACGAGTTTGTATTGTGTCAATAACTCCCATTTCCATTCCATTTCCGTAGCAACCTAGAAGAGTTCTTGGAGGAGTTCTCCGACATCAACAAGGAGGACCAGATTGTGCGTCTGCACTCGATGCTGGCGCCTCACATGCTGCGCAGGCTGAAAAGCGACGTGCTCAAGGACATGCCCGCCAAGTCGGAGTTCATCGTCAGGGTCGAACTGGCGCCCATGCAGAAGTGAGTGCGAAGACCACAAACAAATACGTATATTCTTGATAACCTGTGAAGAGCCCATGCTCACTTAGAGGCTACAGCCCGGGGGCTACAGCCAGATGTTGTCAAATATTTGTATTGTAGAAATGTCTAATACAACAAAGTATCTGCTCACATGAAAGTCCACCAGCCTAAAATGATCAAGGTTCAATCTGAAGTCCATTGACTTTTATGTGAATGTTAAGTGTAAATGCAAATACCATGTCAAGGAATATATGTGTTTACCTTGTGCCCACGTATACACATTAAGTAATGACACATAAGTCTCCAATTTTTGTCTCCTCTTACTGTTTTTGCTATAGATTTTTCAAAGCAATTTAGTTACATAACATAAAATCTTGGTGTCCAGGAAGTACTACAAGCTGATCCTGACCAAGAACTATGAGGCGCTCAATGTGAAGGGCTACAGCAACCAGACGTCCCTGCAGAACATCATGATGGACCTGAGGAAGTGCTGCTGCCACCCCTACCTCTTCCCCTCGGCTGTCGATGTGAGTAGGAAGGCATTCGCTCATTTCGAATGTCTCGAATGACAAACAAAAGCAAATATGAAAGCAATATTATAAAATCCAGTGTATTTTTTTTTTTCAAAATGTAGATTTCTCAAATCATTGTATATGTAGGTAAAGGAAATGCATACTCCGATTAGATCTTTGTAACTTTTTCGAAGACATTCTCCTTATGCTTGATGTAGGCACAGTCTCATCCAAAGCATTGCAAACACTGATGATCATTTTTTTTGTAAATAAATTCATTGGATTTCTTTTTCATATAAATAAAATTATTGATTTTACGATAAATCCTGATGATCTAGTTAAACTTGTTGCTCACCAAACGCTTGTCTGCTGATTAGGAAGCGCCGATATCCAGGCAAGGCTACTTCGAGGGCTCTGCGCTGACCAAGGCCTGTGGCAAGATGGTGCTGCTGGAGAAGATGCTCAAGAAGCTGAGGGAGCAAGGCCACCGGGTGCTCATCTTCTCACAGGTAAACATAGAACTTTATTTTATAGAGCACTGGAAAGAAGTTGTAAGCTTTAAATATTCAAACTGGAAGGTGCATTTTGTTTCTGGTGTGGATGCAAGTTTTAGTGACAATTTCAACTAAACTGGTACTGTTAACAAAAGTCATGTGACTTAACCAATAGTTTGAGGTTAACCTTTAATAAAAAAAAATCATTCAAACTCTGGTTAATAAGTATTTAAATTTTTACAATTGCAGATGACGCGGATGTTGGACTTACTGGAGGATTTCCTCATCCACCACAATATGGAGTTTGAAAGAATTGATGGAGGCATCACAGGCAGTCTCAGACAGGACAAAATAGACAGGTTCAACGGTACGGTTTACACATTCACTTCAATTTCTAGATTTACATGTGTACTTGGTAATAAGTGTTTGATCAATCACTTTGTGTTAATTTGATGTACTAACAAGGAAGTAGGGCCCTTCCATTGTAGGTTTCTCCGTTGAAGTTTTGGTGGCATAAAATATTATGTGATTTTTCCATATAGCACAGGCATATTGGTTATACTGGCTAGTAAATACTGAGCTTATCTTCAACTGACTTATCATATTTGTAGTATCTTTCTATTGCGACGTTTATACTTCAGATCCAAACTCGTCGAGCTTCGTCTTCCTTCTGTCGACAAAGGCTGGCGGTCTGGGCATCAACCTTGCTACGGCAGATACTGTTATTATCTATGACATGGACTGGAACCCGCACAATGACATACAGGTAACATTTGCACACTTTTTCAGTGTTGCCTTCTACAAGTCACACTTTTACAGCTTGAATGCTCAAGTTTGTTTTGTCAGGCTGCCAACCAACATATGCGAAACATTTTTGTTATCAAATATATACTTCGTTTTCTAGATACATGGTATTGACATTAGATGTAGGCAAATGTCTTGACCTCTATTTCCTCCATACAAATGGTGCTCCCAGATGGCAATTTCCAATTTGAGCACTCCGCCGCTTTGAGCCACTGTAACAATGGATTTCTAGCACATGAGTGCTCTGTAGACCATAAAGGACTAGAATCTCGTAGATTGTTAATACCACATTGTTTACTTGGCCCAATGAATGAGATCATCCAAGCACATGGCCTGCGTAGGAATACAGAACTACGTGATAGACAAATTTAAAGACCAAATAGCCTTAAAAAACATCTTGGTTTTTTTTAAGAGAGGCATATTTATGCACGGGGATACAGTAAGACCAGTTTACTACGTACTGCTAACATTCAATATCCATATTTGGTTGCAGGCCTTTTCGCGTGCCCACCGAATCGGGCAGAAGAACAAGGTGATGATCTATCGCTTCGTCTCGCGCCACACGGTCGAAGAGAAGATGGCCAACGTGTGCAAGCGCAAGATGATGCTGTCGGAACTTGTCATCGCCAAGGGTGGCTCCAGCAAAGGTACAAGTTAGCATTTTATTCACGATTTATAAAGTTTTCTTGAAATTGACTCTTCAAGGGTGTTGGCTGCTTGTAGTCTTTCCCTCCACACGTCTCTTTCAACAAACTTCTTGATCTTCAAGTTCCATCTTTAAACGTTGAAAGTTCCATCTTTAAACGTTGAAAATGATGCTATAGATTGAGACTTCACTGTACAGTACTTGTCGGTGATTGCGACATCGTATCTTCAGACTTGATTTATTAAATCAGACTTATTTTCTATGATTTCTACTCTGTTGTACAGTTACATGTTGAAGATCATTTGTGAATGTCTGTCTCGGCCGTAATCATGATAACGTTTGTATCTTTTCACAGTGGATGTGGCAAAGGCAAAACAAGCCGAGTCTCTCACCAAACAGGAAATCAACGACATCCTCAAGTTTGGCGTAGAGAACCTCTTCAAGGATGACGAGGGTGGAAAACGTGAGTACAGTCGTGGAATATGCATGATATATCTCAGTGCAGAAAAGTCAGTCTAGTTATTGTCAGTTCACGGGAATGTTTTCCACATTTCCTATGAGCAGTCATACAACATGTATTTTCAATAAGTTGTGTTTTTGATTATAAGTCCGAAATAGAGGAGGATGCAGTTAAGTGTGCAAACAAAGATGCATGCCCTCATTATCCCCAAGGATTAAACCGCATTGTTGAATCACTTTAAAAAATGATCTCACTTTTTTCTCATTCAGTGGTGTACGATGACGCAACTGTGGAAAAGATGCTGGATCGTACATTGGACGATGAAAATGAGGCTCCAGTGGCTGCCGAGGGAGAGACAAAGGTCGGACTCAACGACTACCTGAGGTCATTCAAGGTCGCACATTACCAGGTCAAGGAGGGAGAGGATGAGGAGGTGAGTGGAAAACATTGAGACAGGAGGGTTGGAGGAGAGTTTTGGGCAATAAATATTGAGCAGTAGATGAGGATTACTTTGGCACAGTTCTGAAGTCTTTGATAATTGTTACAGAGAGAGATTCTGTTTTAATGCGGGATTGGTTATGAATATGGAATAGTAAGTCTAAATGAAGTTAGACCCAGTGTATATGCAACTTTATTTGTGACGCATAGAAATTATATAGATTGTATACTGTATAATGCACCAATGATGATATTTTCAAGATTAAATGTAGAATGAAACAGAATGAAAAAAAACCCCACAATTTTCAAGCGTTTTCATGAATTGTCAAATGAAGCATGACATTTTACTGCCACTTCAGTCTGAGGAGGAAAAGGAAGAGGAGGAGGAGGAAGAGGAAGAGAAGGAGGAAGGTCATGACGACCCTGAGTACTGGCAGCGCATTCTGGGAGATGAGTACTCAGCTCACGTGGCCGCCATACAGCAACAGGCAGAGGAGGTGAGCGTCGCAAAAGACACTGACGAGATTCAGAAGTTCTTTGAGTATTCATCTTCTAGTTTTGACGTTTGATATTGTATGATCAAGTTGTGTTTGTTATAATCCCCAATAAAAATCTATATGGAGGGAGTGAATAGTATCTATGATTAAAGGCATAGTATAGATAATAGTTTGCTATGTGGAATGATGGAATCGTGTTGGTATCTGGCGAAGCAGCGATAGGTTTAGGGCATCAAGGAGAATTAATCATCAGCAAAATTAGCACATCTAAATGACAGTGAAGCAAAAACTTATTTGCATATCAATGTAAAAATAAAATATGGTCATATCCATATCAGATTCAGCTCAGATTGTTGTATATACTTTCTGTGAATATGTTTAATAAATTGTTTTATTAGTTAGAGAAATGATTAGTATTTTTGCTTACATATGACGCGTTTGCATTTTTTTCCAGGTGGCCAAGACACTGGGCAAAGGCAAGCGAATCCGCAAACAGATCAATTATGCGGAGCAGGCTATGTTGGAGCTCGCACAGCAGAGTGTGAGTAGACATGACGTGCACACACCCTCGGTACTCTTTGGTCTACTTTTAATGAAGTTATAATTTTGTTTATTCTAGATTTAATTGAATTTTGACTTATGAGTAAAGTTGACCAAAAAATAAATCAGTCTACCCTTATCAAACTTCAAGTTTTACTTCAGTGGCGTATTCGAAGAGCTGAGTAGCAAATTGCTTGTATATATAGTCTGTCAAAAGCTTTTTGGTCTTTTAAAATTATCATCCAACCAGGGTAGATTGATATAGATATAGTCATGCTTGCTGTAGAGAACTACAAGAGATGATTAGAGTAATAAAGAAAATAGCGTCCAAAATAGCCTCATGGACAAAAGAATGGACAAAAATTGTGATAATATATGTGATGTACCCTTGCAGAAAGGAAAGCGTAAAGTTGAGGTCCTGAAGCAAAAAGCGAATTCAGATGACGACGAAGAGTTCAAGCCGGGTGATGACTCCAGCGATGACTCGTCCGTTGATTCGGATGAACTTGATGATGTCAATGATGATGGGCTCAAAAAGGTAGATATGTGTGGCAGTACAGAAATGATATTTTGAATGCAGTTTCTTTTTTAATTTAAACAAATCTACTCAGTATATTCTATGTAATATTGAGAGTTACATGATGCTGTTATCTTTGTTTTCAATTGCTCCAAAACCCGGAGCTTCCGGGGGCTTTGTCCCATTATTCTCACAGCACCTTATTCTAGAACGACCTGAAGAATAATACTATGTTCTCCATTGTTCTAGAACGATCCGAAGAAGTGGCACAAGGTGAAGAAAGAGCTTCTCAAGAAGCAGCAGATCAAGGCTGGCAAGCTGGAGGGCGCCGTGGCAACCAGCAGTGAGCGACACTCGCTTAAGGCTAGTGGCGCCGGGGAGCTGCCACCGCTGCTAGCCAGGGTCAACGGACAGATCGAGGTCAGTCAGAAGTTCCACAATCCACATGATGTCAAAATCCTTTTTCTTTGTTTTTTGTTTTGGTTTTCCGAGTGTTTTTAGTATTTTATTATGCTACAAATTTTATGTATTGACAATAACAGAAAATCTATTTTTGTATGGCAAATGCCGAATTTTGCACTATTGATGTCCAAGACTAATGAATAACTTTTGATGACATTTTGTCAGAATGTTTTCAAATCATATGACAAAACGGTCAGATATTTCCTAGCAGGGCATGAAATGGCGACCAGCAGCTCGCCATAGGCCCCCAGAAAATATCGCATGCTTCTAGAAATTAAACTGTGGTCAACAAATGCGACTCTACAAAAACAGCTTTACTTTTAGCACTGCTTGCGAGCTGTGTCATCGCTCTCTGCTCGCCGCTCTGTAGACTAATGCCAGCTTAAGCAGCAATTTTGATTTTATCATATAGATCTACGATTACAACTACCAGCGGCTGACCACAGTAACCCACATAAAGTATTATCCGGTATACAGTGAGCATATTAATTATTCTTGTTATGTTAGTTCAGTTCTGTTTAAATTTATGTTCCACTACTTAAGGTAGCTAGGGTGGCTATTGAGTGCCCTGTTTAAAGGCCTAAATTCAAATAGTTATATTTAAGATGAAGATGTGAAATTCACATATTAT
>CM032665.1:39743799-39807547 GCA_019095985.1 Streblospio benedicti
AAAAGAAAAACTTTTGCTTTAATGTCAATATTGTTATTTTGAAAAGGATACTTTTGTATCGAAAAGCTTAAAAATATATATGTTTGTTTTGATTTTGGCCTAAATAGCAGAAAAATAAAAATAGAGAAATGAAACCATATGCTTCATACCAACTACACAGTATTATAAAAATATGACACATTAGATGGATATCATGAAATACATAACCTTTTGCAACACCCAATTTTTCAAATCTGAATTATCCAGTGATTTTTTTAATTGGATTTTTTTATATACATACACGCATGCACTCATCCAATTCTTATAATCAAAAATACAAACATATGTCTGTATATACATACACACTTATCCAGGGCTCTACAATAACTTTTAACTTTTTCAGCCACTTGCCCTTCTGGCAACTGGCTTACATTTTCCACTTGCCCGATCTGTTATCTCACTTGCCTGAACATAAGTTTGAATAAACGCTTGGTTTGTAAAATTCTATAGCAACAGAAATATGGGTTACTGTTCAGCTCAAAGTGGGATTCCAAAGAAAAGCAATACTGACTTTGTCAGGACACGGAAGCGAAAACTGAAGAATTATGTTACAATTGAATTCTTTGATTACGTTCATTCCCATTTGTTTGAGAAACATTGTACCAACATATCAATCTTATTTGTTGAGTGCAAATTATATAACTTGCCCATTTGGGCAAGTACTTATCAGTGGTCACTTGCCCGAATAGAAGGTTCACTTGCCCCGGGCAATAGGGCAAGTACTAATGTAGAGCCCTGTTATCCAGTGATTTATGCATTTGTGTTTTCCAGGCTGGTGCGAGACCTGCGTAACAAGCCTGAGCGCGTGTTCAAGGCGTACGTGTCTCTGTTCATGCGCCACCTGTGTGAGCCGAGTGTGGAGGGCGCGGACAAGTTCGCGGACGGCGTCCCGCGCGAGGGCATGTCCCAGCAACACGTGCTCACGCGGACGGGCATGATCGCCCTGCTCAAACGGAAGGTACGCGGTTGCAAACATATGCGCCTTGAAAGTTTCAACAGGATTATGCATGAATAAATAACAAATAGTGAAAATTGTCGTTCTGGATTAATAGCTCACTGTGCTAAAGCTCTGGAAGTCAGTAAATTAACAGTATAACCTGTAATTGAGACACGTTGTCTCGGTAGCAGATTTGGAATGGTCTACACAATAACAATCTAATCATTTATTTGATTATATCCAAGCTTCCATCTTGTATGCTGTCTTGAATGCTATATTAATCAATCGATATGAAATTATAAATAGATAATGATACGTCTGCTTTAAAAATGGGTCATGAATTTGGAAAATTGCTTAGTCCACCAAATTGTTACTTGATAAGAAAAATAATTATGCTTTGATTTGAAACATTTTATCTTATGCAATATATTGTAGAAGAATTTTAAAGAATGAGGAATATTTCCTATGATGCGGTAATCTCGCCTGTGTAACTGACTGGGTGTTGTCTGTTTCAGGTGCGTGAATTTGAGGCGGCGAACGGCACAGATAGTCTGAAGGAGTTCAGAGGCGGCCGTAAAGCTACCACACTGTCAGGTAATGCTGCACAGATCATAATGCTGTGTTCAGAAAACTTTCATGAAGCACAGATAAATATTTCTTACAGTTTCTAACTTTTCTGGCTTTTAAGACTAATGTACGATACATGTACATATAAACCTGGAATATAAACCATATATAAAGGACACTACTAAAAACTTGTCAGATCTTTTCAAGTCTTTTCATTTATTGTCAGAATATTCGAAAATATCCATACAGAATTTATGTATTTGGAGTTTCCAAAGATACCAACTTCTAATGCTTGGAAATATTGAGATGTAGTCCTACATTTGAGTGTAAATTAGGTAGAGAAATATAAACCCATTAAAATTATGCTCAAACTTCCTCTTGTTTCGGACAGATATGATGCTGACAGCTGCAGATATCGCCCAACGGGAGCAGCAACAAAAAAAATTGGAGGAAGAACAGAAAGAATTGGCAGACAGATTGGCTGCTGCAGCCGAGGTAGCAAAAGATCTCAGTGAACAGCCGAAAGAGACCGTGGCAAGCTCGGAACAAAATGGTGCAAAACCGGAGGATAGTGCAAAATCAGATAGTCCAGCAAAGACTGATAAGGTGGATGGTGAAAAGGACAGTGCTTCGGACTCTGGTAAAAAGGCAGAGGAAGAAGCTAAAATGCAGAATGGAGTATCTGAGGGTAATAAAGATAGTGAGGAGGGTAGGAAAGTGAACGGAGAGGTTGAGGGAATGGAAGTGTCGGAGGGGAAGGTTAATGGAGAAGTGGAAGGGGACAGTGGTAAAAAGGATACGGATAGTAAGACCGAGGAAAGCATGGATACCTCTGAAGGCACCAAAACCTCAGAAACGGTGAAGGAAAACGGACTTGATGACAGCAAGATGGATACTTCAGATACTGATAAGAAGGATAAAGAGGAGGTTAAAAAGGATGAAGTAATGGAAGTGTCAGAATCTCCTTCCAAAGATGGAGATAAGGAGAAAGTATCAACGGAGATTGGAGAGAAGGAAAAATGAGTCCAAGGGTGAGGATGGACAGAAAGAGAAAGAGTCAGAAAAGGATGGAGAGAAGGAAGAGATGAGCAAAACGTCGCCTGCTGATGAGGAAAAGAAGGAGGAGCAGATTGACTTGACGGCAGAAACACCCACAAAAAAGAAACCTGGGAAGGAGGATGACAAGCCAAGTGGTAAGCATGCTTAAAATTTTGATACCTAGTACAGTACAACCTCCAATTAAGACCACCTCTATTGAGACCACCTCTATAATAAGACCACTTTTCACGGCCCCAAACCTTCATAAAGGTACCTAAATGAGCCTCTGTATAGAGACCACCTCTATTGAGACCACTGGTCCCAAATGTGGTCCTAATAGAGAGGTTCTACTGTATATATTTTGTGGGATTTTAAAAGGTTTCTTTTCCTCAAAAATCGTTCCGATTAACAATATACATATATGTATCCAATGTCAATAAAGATATAATTTCTTCAGTACATGTATTTTCTAGTTGTTAACTTCTTGTCTTGTTCTTGATTATATTTCCTTCCAAATTAGTTCAAAAATGCACGTAAGCTTGTGAACTGACATATAATTATGCACTGTGGTTTTAGACGAGGTGTCTGTTAAGCAATCGCTGCGCAAGCGTCTATGGATCGCTGATGGTGGATTTACGGAGCTGCACGCTGTGTGGGCCTACGAGGAGGGTCTCATGGTCAAAGGTCAGTTCGGGGTCGTAAAAGATCTTGAACATATGAGTATGTGTTATGGTTTTCTTAGAGAAAGCTCTGTTTATGAATGAAATATAGTTCTGTAAACCTTCTACTTAATGTTATGTTCATTATGGTTTTGTGACAACAGAATGTGCTTTTAACAAATAAATCACTAAAACTCGCTTCTCTATGTAGCACAGTGTACAGGTATATGTCAACAATGCCAATGACCCGTTGCAGATCTGTAAATTTATCGCATAGAAAGTAGACTAAAATTTGTACTCTTATTAAAACTTTCAAGTATCGAAATATTACACCTCACTCTCAGCCCACGAATATGAACCATTTATGATCATGTTTATGTTGTATTGAATTGACTTATTTTGTGACTGACTGAGACATCTCTATTTCCCAACTTCCACCAGACCATGAGTTTGAGCACTGGCACCGTCGCCACGACTACTGGCTGCTGGCGGGAGTGGTCACCCACGGTTACCGCCACTGGCAGGACATCCTCGGTGACCCGCGCTTTACCGTGCTCAACCGGGCATTCCGCACAGAGGCAGACCGCATGAGGAAGGCTGCCTTTCTTAACAGGAGGTTCCAGGTACGAGGATTTCTCTTTGTTGATGGATATTTCTGATAGATAGTAAGGAACAGGATGAAAGATGGTCTGGGGTGACTGACTGGCTGGTGGGCTGCCTACCTAATTACGGCAAGGCTTCCTTCAAATGAAGGTTCCAGGTTCGAGGCTCAGCCTGGGTTGAATGATAGGTTCGTATGGAGATTGAGTGCACGCTATGAAACTTGTAAGATATATTGTCGTTGATTTTCAGCTGTTGGAGCAGGCGCTGGTCATTGAGGAGCAGCTGAGGAAGGCTTCACAGGAGAACCCTGACTTCCTGCCCACCATAGAAAAACCGTCCGAGGAGGGAGGGGTTGTGGACAAGTAAGTGAGAGAGGGGCTGCGATAAGTGAGGGAGGGGGCGCAATGAATTATTAACCTGTTAAAATTTGAATTTTTTCTAAAGTTTTGTTTGTTTTATATGTTTTTTTAATCAGTAGAAAATTCATGTCATTTTTTCAGCTTGTCACAAGTGGACAACTTTGCAGCGACCTTGAGGCGTATCAGCCAAGGTCAACAGTCGGCTGGGAACCCGCCTGATCCAAAAATACACAAAGGTATGTATTTCTCTTAAAAGATGGAAAGTGTCATCACGCTTGCCATTGGTTTATGATTAATATGTATTTGTACCAAGTTAACATTTTACTTATCTATTTCTAGCAATGAAAATGCCTTTATCAAACATGTTATCTTCATAGAGAAATGGAATTCATTGGAGATCATATTGTATACATGGACTTCTTTTTTTCCTTCTGTAATATCATATGAGCAACTATATCTTTAGAGAATGGATTGCCATTGTTTTACAACTAGTTTCGTCTCCCGATATATGAATCTAAATTCTTTTTTCTCCTTTTCCACCAAATAAAAATGGTCTTAAAAAAGTAGTCTATACAAAAGTGGTCAACTTTGGAGATAACAGTACATGAATCTAAGTTGTTTTTGCATGCATTTCCATCTACAGGCGTGAGTGTATTTGTCTCCAAAATAAAACATTCAATCACTTTTTCCATGAGCATTTGAATTTTAACTTTTATCTATTTCAGCGATCAACAACCTCTCATCTCTAATCAATGACATCAAGGTGGCAACGTACAAAACAATGCCAGCAACTCTGGCCAAAGCCCCCCCTGCTGCATCACCGGCTGCCTCCACCCCCACCACTGGGGGACAGCCTCGACCAGCAAGCCAGACAGGTAATATTACTATCCATGGTGATTGTAAACTTAGACTATTGCTGCAATGGTCCAGTTTTGAATCCCACTGATCTCTAAAAGTGGCATCCCACTGCTCTTTTCTTTGAACGACCAGTCAATTTTTTACAGAACTCCTAAATAGAGAAATAAAAAACGAAGATTTAAAACATCTTGTGTGCTTGTTGAATTCCAAACATTTGATAGTTGTGGTGAGAAACAACTACCACATTGTTCATTGTTCTTGGATCGAGCGTTGGGTAGTAGCTGATCTTATTTTGTAGTAGTGTTACAACTATGTCAACGCCAAAAGGTAATCTTCAAGCCGTTCACGTCACACAAAGTGCGTTATGTGACAGTTAAATTATTGCCATGTATTTGAGTTCAGTGTCAGTTTCACCAACCATTGCAACGCTGTATGAACTGCCCAGCAACATCTAGAGCTAACGTCAAACTTAGTACAGGACCGACTTGAAACAGCCAGATAACGTGTACGTGGCTTAAAAATGTTAGTACAGAACGTCAGAAAATTTTGAGCGTACTCAAAATCAGAGTTGCCAAGTATTCCGAAATTTGGGAATCATTCCGAAATTTGAAGGCGATTCCGATCATTCAGATCGGAATTGAGAAATTCCGAAATTTAGGAGAAATGACCAAATATTTTAAATACTTGTATTTTTTCTTAAAATACCGATGTTTTTGCTCGCATAATGGGCGCAGCCATTAAGGAATGTACTCGATTGAACTAAGCATCGTATAACACGTTTTTACCGGCGCGCAAACATACACTCGATTTAAATGACGTGTCGTAAATAGATTTAGTCTCCATCACGACGCCCAGGTTACGCGTGCTGTCATTTATGCGGTAGACGGACTCGATGATTGAGACTAACAGATTCTGCTTGGTGTTGTAAAATACACAATGCACCTGCTCACAAGACCTATCAACAATATGTGAAAGTGAAACTAATAACAATTATTGAAAATTTGTAAATTATTGTGCTCTCCAGTAACGTAGCCTAATGTTGCAAAATTACAGGGACGAGTATTAAAAAAAGTACAATATCACTGCATAGAAAAAGAATATGCATCACCCCCAATATCGTTTGATTGTAGTATATCAAACATAGTGGTGGATACGACGTTGATTGTGATTGTGGAGCATGAGAAATCAAAATTACATGTTATGGTGAAAATTCGTGATGATGCATACAAGACATAATATGCATTATTATTGTTGTACATGCCTGACTTTCTAAGGTAATGTGCATTTTGCACATCTCATATGCTCTTCCAACTCTACATGCGTCAGGGGTTAGGGTGGGTGGGGGGGGATACCCCTTTTTTTGAAAATGTGATGCATTTTTCTGCAATCCAGTGTATAATTTACAGCAAAATTGGGCACTTGAAAGACTTAAAATAGCTTCTTTTTTTTCAGATGTCCAACAAGATTCATTTCATCACTTTCAAAACTGTTGTAACATAGTTAAAATAAAATGGTTCAAATAAAAAAAACATCACGTACATTTGCAATTGATTTTTCCTTACTTTGAACGTTTTTATGGGAAAAGTAGGACGACCATCTAAAAATCGTCAAAATCTTTGTATTTATTTTTAATCAAATATGTTGAAACCAAGTTAATATCAGAAATTTTGACCCAAATTCAGAAATTTTAGCCTCGGGATTCAGAAATTTCAAAATTTGAGGTTGGCAACTCTGCAAAATGTTTCGGACGACTGAAACAACCAAATATTGATCTGATGACTAATAGTGTGCACTGACTAGTGCAGAACGTCAGAACAACTAAGATGAGAATAGATCAATGCACTTTCATATTTTTAAACGTTACTTAGTTGTTTCCCACTGTTCGGAGCGGAGAGACAGCGCTTTAAGATAATCATCTGAGATGGTTTATTTAGGTGCAAAGAAACGAAGACTGGATAAATTAATGTCAATGCAGTTTACACTAAATTCTGCAATAGTGGAAATCTCATAGACAATAATGTTCAATATAGAAAAATGATAATATTTACAATTTCTAATTTCAGGGAAAAAATCGTCAGTTATCACCATAGACGACTAGTCCATGAAGCCAAAAGTGTGATGATCAACTAATATTGTCTTACATGTAGACAGAACACATTACAAAAAGAAATTTCATTATGATTGTGTGGTAACTTTAAAATTTGGCTTTCAAATTTCTTAAATTTAGATACTTTACATTTTTATATATATTTTTCAAGGAATTTCATGACACTGTTCATAAGTTGCCAGTTTTTCAAGTGTAAATTTTAAGATATGATCTGTTATTGTAAAATAATTTTATGCTTTGAAAAACTTTGATGTTTAGGACATGTCCTGAAGTAAATAATGCGTGTGTTAATTATTGGAAATGAATGAATTTTGTGACAATTTATGTTGAAAATGCGTATTTACCGGTATGTCCGATATCAGATTGGTTCAGGGTATAGTTGGTGTACCTAATATATTTATATCATAACTGTGGGTAAAAGTATGGCATTTTTGTTTTAATGTTAGATATAGTGAAGTGTAATGCAATTTTTCTGTGCATTTCAAACTCAACAATACATTGTCATATTGAATTTTCTTCAAGTTGAGAAGTAATGAAAATCATGGAAATTAAATTAAAATTTTGTGAGCCATAATAAATCAATCACAACAAATTAAGAAGCGTTTATTTGTAAGAAAAGTTTATTTCTTGGGCTATTATTTTAATATTCAGTGTCATGTGTTTGTATGAAGGTTTGTGAGTGAAGTACAATTGATATTTAATTGTTTTTGTTACTTCTCTATAGTTCTATAGTTTTGTTTGAATTGAGAGTTGTTAATTAACAAGGTTACGGACAAATCCAGGTTTTTAAAAAGGGAGAGGGAGGGCAACCAGTGAATTTCACTGGCCTGTACTTGTATAACATGCTTCAGCTTGCAAGCATGAAAAAACCCGCACGAGAATGACATTTTTTGAGAAAAAAAGATCAACACTCCCTCCTGGATCTTTCAATGATGGTTCTATCCACAATTAGAGTACGAATGTATGGAGAAATGATAAATTGTACTTATGGAGCCTCTTAAAAGGCATCTAAATTTGAACTTTTGAATGGCACAATAAATACTCATGAAAAATCAGTGCTTTTTTTGTGAGCTTTGGAATAAAGCCTTAACGTATGTGTTGTCTGAGACGCGAGACTGGCTGTGGAAGTTTATTTTAGGAAATGCTTAGAGTGACTGTTGGCTTTTTTAACGTGATCCACACTGTGTTGAACTTGAGGCGAGTGACCAAGATCGTAATTATAATAGAAAAGAATGAATCTGCTTTTGAGAACAAAAGAAACTGGTGGTGGAAAATGTATGTGTGAATATAGGCCAGCATTTAAATCTAAATAGCCATTACAGAAGGAGTTTTGATTGTAAGTGTTGTTAACTGTTTTGCAAATAGTTATATGTACCGTAAATGGCCATTCATGTGCCCTCCATCATGCAAAAGCTCTTGAGAAAATTTCAATCGTAACACACTGTGTGTAGATGGTTGGATACAGTCGTAGCATATTATACATCAAAGTACCTGCATCTAAATAGTTATACTCGTGTGTATTTGTAATTGCATCTTTTTTTTCTAACTGAAATAACATCAGAGAATGTCGTAGTTACTGGTATTAATGTTTTTGTGAATGGTAAATGACCACCATTTATTACACTAGTCAGTGTCACTAGGAAATTCCTCATGATATTGTACCCACAATTTCTATTTTTCTATTGTGATCACTAATTGAACGGATATGCATAAATAAAATATGTAAACATGATAGTTGTATTTTTTCATTGCTTAAAATAGTACATTTTTTCATTTCAAATGTCTCGGATAAAAATGCGAGGATGTAAAATACATTTGCACTCACAGAATTTACCAAACAAAAATTACCAAATCTGTAAAATTAAGTCAAACTACAAATGTACTATGATGAACAAAACATACATGTATCAAAAGATAAGTAACAGAGTGAACCGGAATTTAAGGAGAATGGCGCAATGTCATGAAAACTAATTAAATGTTCGCACTTCTTATTTGATAACAATTTGGATATCTTCTTAAAATCTGTCTGGTTAAGATATCAATTTTTCTTTCAATAAGATGTACATGTAGCTAAGTAAGCTAACTACAACACTGCTTGATTAGATAGGCTACCATGAACAGCTCACAGTGCACAGATACTATGCCAGTCATTTAGTATTTCACTGCGGTGGCTTCAGTCTCATAATATAAATAAAATATAGAAATGCTTTCTTCCTGAATAAGTATTTTAAGTATATTATTTGCATATTGACTGACAGTTGTTGATGCTTATTTTGGTCTCGAGCATAAACTTTAAGTTTGAGTTTTTGCACGTACCCACGAAATTCGCAAATTGAATCATGCACAAACATTTCTAGCTTTACAGTATACGTGGAAATAATACATCATTGCATTCATCACTGCGGTGGCCATTTTTTAAAAATTGTCCCCTGCCATTTTTGACTTATTTCATCCCCAAAGAAACAACACAAATCAAATACAAATAATCAAATTTTACATACAAATCCTACATATGGCACCAGGCTATAAGGATGATCTTGGAAGAAAAATCAAAATATTCAACGCATGTGGCAAATATTTATTTCCATTCTCTGAAATTCACGAAAGAATGATTAACTAATTTGATATTTTTCCTATGAGATACTACAAATGCAATTTACTAAGGTGTATTGGTTTTACTGTTGGTCTCCTGTGACCTCACTTATAATGTATATTTTTCCTTAAATATTTTAGTTTTCAAATATTTCTATACTACATCATTTTTTATATTTATTTTTTTCCAGTTCATAATTAGTTGTCGTGTTTTTTGACCCCAACTAATAACTCAATATAAATGAGCATTTTCGCAGGTTGGGGCATTCACAAAAATTCCAATGATATCTTTAAGTTGCCATACATTTGCTTAAATTGGCCCTCATAACAAATTTTACACTCAACAAAAAATCCTATCTTCTATCATCTTCACATTCTAACTATTGTTTAATCAATATTCAAAATGTTAGCCAATGTTAAGACTTAAGTTATCTAGTTTTATTTTAGAGGAAAGAGATCTGAGTAATTTTATCAAAACTAACAAAACACAAACAAAAAAACATTTATGGAGTATTTACTTATTTATTATGCTATCAAAATTGATACATAAAATATTTCTTCAATAACAGAGGTTTAACAGGTAACTAAAATGCATCAAAACATAACATTTGAATAAATTCTATGAAAATCATTTACAATTTTTATCCATAAATATCAGAATTTTAACATCAACTCACTAAAGCTCCACATGATTTATGACCTTATTTAACAACTTCAAATCAAATGTAATACATAATCTAATCAACCATCATGATCACCGGATATTTTTATGGAGCAAGCACCTGTAAGAGTATGGAACCCTATTACACGTCCTCAGTAAAATAACTAACCTATAACAATTTGTGCTTATTTATTCCATATAAAAGACATCACTGTCACCATAGTTCACATATTTTAAAATACATAACATATTGTTCATTATGCTATGAAAACATCTAACCTCTATCAACCAATTCAAACAATTCTATAATCCACACCTGCAAGACATACATGTCGGCTCTCTTATTCTATTATATATAGCAGAGAAAATTACTATCTGAATCAAAAAGAGAATTGATTTAATAAGGACTGGTGGTCAAAGTTACATATATTTTAAAGTTTATCTCTATTTAGAGTTCAATAATACAGCAAAAATGAAAAACAATAAAGATGAGACAACGATATATACTGAATATCGCTTATTACAAATTAGTCTTTCTTGTTTCCCACTCAAATTCGTCACAAACCATAATACCCTTTGTATTTGAATGTCTCAAGGATATAGCACAAAGTTCATCACAATTTCAGCTCCTTTTCTTCCTCTAGCTCAGAGAAGTACCAGTCGACTTTTTCTGATGTGATCGCATCGAGCGTCGCTGGCTTCCACACCGGCTTTTGGTCTTTGTCAATCAACACTAAAAAATAAAGTGGTTGATACAGAGTACTTCCAAATAATCTCAACACAGACTGGACTCTAATATCACAATATCCATAACATTATATCTTCGAGGTATTTGAAAAGGCTAAAATAATTTGCAAGTGTGTTTTCAATAGCCTAAATGATGTTTACATAAATCACCACACAAAATTTTTTTTTTGGGGTGGTGATTGATGTAACAGATAAAAGGCACTTACAGACAAATCTAAGATCCTAATCAGGTAGAACAAGACTGAGGTCTTCTTATTGTAATGCCATGTAAATCACTATCAATAATCTAGCATTCAATACAAATGATTTGTAAAATGTCTTTAAGTAAAACAAGCAAATAAAAATCAAATATGCAAGTGTACCAGTGTGAGTAACCAATAGCAGACAACTACTGTAAAACTAGAAATGTTTGCGCACGATTTAATTTGCAAATTTTGAATCATGGGTAGGTGCAAAAATGCAAACTTAAATAGTCAGGAAAAAATTAATAGTCTATGTAAAGTAGGTACAGAATGGACCAAAATTGCAAAATTAAATAGTCACAAAATAATAATTTAGATGAAAATCGCAAAATTTAATAGCCAATAAGTATTCTAGTTTTACAGTATTGGATCACATCGGCATTGCTACAAAAGTACATGGCCATGTTACGTACCTGCACGCACACCCTCGTAGAAGTCGTGCTCCTGCATGATGTGCTGCGTGAGCCGGTACTCCATGGCAAGCACCTCTTGCAACGACAGTTCAGCCCCGATGCGCAGCTGGCGTAGGGTCAGTTTCAGCGATGTCGGGGACTGGAGAAAAAAACAGATGTCAAGTAAAGCTACATTCTTAATTTCCTGACAGATGAAATTGATACAGTCTTGTTCATATAAATATTGCTAAATGCCACAGTCATTTTGTTGAGGACTGAAAGAAAACAGGACATCAGGCAGCAGGACATCAGGTAGAGTGACCCATAGACTTTTTTATCATCACAAAAGAGTACACTGTTGTGCTTTTTGTTCAGTTTCACAGACAGTGGTGACTAGAATCTTGCAAATAAAATCTGGTTGCACCACACAAGAAAAAAAGAGCAACTAGAACAGTATTCAATGAAGCACAACTAGTCCCAGCATCTTTGAGCATCAATTAACAGTTTAAACTGTCTTTTATGATTTTTCATTGGATTGCCAATCATGGCATGACCATGTTCACACGTTTTACGTAATTTTAGACACGTTTACTCACAGACATTCAACGTACCAAGTTGATCAGAAAGTTCAGTGCTGGGATTAATAAATCAGATAATAGCTTATTAAAGGCATACACACTGACCTATTGATGGTTTTCATCAGATTAATAATTAGAACTTTTTCTACCTTAAAAGCTTTCAGTCATTCTCATGACTTTTGCCAACTTCCCCGTATTCATCGCAAATGCATGGTTGGAAGATCTCAGTTTGCATACCATGAAGAGAACTACAAACATCTAAAGCGATGCACACACATCCTGTGAGTTTTTTTAGTGCACACTGAGCCCGTGAATGGCATATACAATTCTATTTTATTGATAAGAAAACAGTTGAATAGGAAATATGAAATATTCAACCCAAACATTATCAATGGTGACAATGGATGTTGAAAAAATGTTTAGAGAAGGAGATTGTTTACTAGATATTGTTTATTTTCATTTTAAAAGATGGGATTCACGGGATGCGCGTGTTCACGTGCTCGCTGTGTGCCGCTCTACTCATTAGACAAGCAATTGTCTTTAAATATCTGACTGCACCGTAAAGACACTCACCATCTTGTTGAGAGTGTTAAGCTGTTTGAAGGCCCAGTCCGAGCCATCCATAGCGAGACTGGCCATGAGATCCTCAATTGATGGAGCGGAGAAATGGCGGTCAATAACCTCGAGGTGCGGAGCGAGGCTGAACTCACTGTCAATGTCAATGGTGCACTGAAATATAACACAGAAGATTGGTAACTTGGTCTATTTAGGAGTTGGGTTTTTACGTAAGAGACAGTGCATAGTGCTAAACTTAATTTGATGCTATTGATTTGTTAAATGTTGTTTGAGAATGTGCCCTTGCGTGGAAGTTTGTATGATACTTTCTGAGCACTGGTGACTCCCTCTAGGGTAAACTTTTTTCCACGAATTTTATGAGTGTCAGATATATTTTAATGATATTTTATGACGATACCCTCAAGAGTTTACGTCTGCATGTGTAAAAGTTTCATGATCCTTCAAATATTTCTAGTATTTTCCTATCTTCTAATGCAGTAAATTTCTTGTAAGGTATATTTTTCATTAAGACCGGCCTGAGGTCATGGGCAACCTCAAGTGGTCACAATGGAGGTGGTCTTTATCAAGTGTAGCATGCAAAAACTGACCTGCTCCTGGTATTTAGACAGCGTGTCCGCGATGTCCTGGGGGCTCGTAGCATTCATTGCGAGAAGCTCACTCTCCAGCTCAGCAAGCTGTAAAAACGGATTTTACGATTTATAAAAATTCCGGCCTTAAATGTGTGATTGGTTAAAAGAAAATTTTTTTTTGTCTCAAAGCAGTACCTGGTTTGATGCCACAAAGTGGGTTGCAACGCCTGCTTTCTGTACATCTCGGCCCTTAAGCCTGTAACCGGTTAAAGCTAGGTAGATTCCAAGATGGCCGCCAAGCCGAGATAAGAAGTAACCACCACCAACGTCAGGAAATAAACCTAAGCATAAAAAAAGACTCAATTATGATGGACATTTTAATGGTTGATTCCCTGGATACTTCCATATCTTCAATCCAATTTTGATCCTCATTTGTGTTTAGTGACACAACTTCTCCCAATATATGATCAACAATTTGACTCTGTGATACCCTTACGGTGATTCAAATCTCTCACTCTCATCAAAGTTTCTATGATGGACATTAGAGTCGATCGTGCTTAGTGATCATAAGTAGACCTACTTGTAGTTTTGTCACTAAACATTACAGTTTTTTTTTTTTCTTTACAGACCAAATCAAACTTGGGTGGCTGTCTTGCAAAAAAAAGGACACTCATAATCGAAAGGCTTGTTGGAAAACAGTGGCAAAGTAGACCGGGCACTGGGCAGCGAGATTACACTCTCAGAATGAGGAGTAAATAGTGCCTGATTGCTTGATTACTTGATTGATTGAGCTAGCAATAAACCTACCTATAGCAGTTTCAGGCATAGCGAAAACAGTCCTCTCTGTGGCCACACGGAACTGACCGTGTACAGACAGACCAACACCCTGAAAGCACACTGCATTTAGAGAAACAAGCATTAAAACTCACAATTTGCTCAGAATAGACTTTTTTTCACACCTTTCAGTCACAATATATGTTTGTGGTTCAGGGTGCTTAGAGAATAATAAATCAAACCCTTTTCAATAATCCATCAAAATTTTACAGCACTTACAAAGAAGCAAAATTTTCATATTGACTTAAATTTGCAGTTTACAGGGTTCAAACTAACTATATACCACTTCTGCAAGTAGAAATTCCTTGAGGCAAACATCAGATTTTCCTCTGTTGCCTGATGGACAAGTACAGTACATTGTAACAAGTAAAATGACCACTCACCCCACCCATTGTGATACCGTCGATAAGTGCAATCCACGGCATGTGCAGAGTACCTGCAATACATTCATGTTAGTTATATGGTACATTATATACAGCTCAAGCCCTCAGAGTTCAGTCTCATTATCATTTCATTTTCATTCTTTAAATATGTTTGCACTTATTCAGACTCTTAAATTGTTTTTAATAGATCCATTATACTTTGTTTCACATACTAAAGATATGTTTTACAGTGCATATTAACCTCAAAATGAATTTGTTAAATCTTTTATCATGTTCATAATGATGAGCAGGAGAGAAAACAACCTTTTTTTTATAAACCTTGAAACACTCTTTACTAGAGTAATAAAATATATCAATAAATAACCGCTTTGTATTTAGTATTTCTATGTTGAAATTTAGCAGAGCAAAAATATTTACTATTAAAACCTAAATTGCACGTACCAATAGCGTTGTTGAGAATGTATTCCTCCTTGAAGAAGTTTTCTGACAATGGGTCTCCAACCTTACCAGCATCGGTCACAGCTGAAAATTTCCATTTAGTCTTAAAGACAAAGATTACACCTGCATACAGGTGAATTGTAATTAGTCTATTATTAATTTATTTGTATAATTTGTTTATTAGATTTTTGTATAAATTTCAAACTTTCAAATGTGTAAAGAAAGTGCAAAAGTGAAAAAAAAAACATTAGTAAACAAAACACAAACTGCGGTGCATATTTTTCACAATGCCAATCAATTCAATCATGGCTATCAAATTGGCAATAAAAGTATATTTGTAATCAACAATGCTACATACCTCTAATGTCACCACCAGCACAAAATGCCTTTTCTCCAGCTCCCTTGATGATCACCATACTGGTGGAGGGATCCTCTTCCCAAGACTAAGAACCCAAAAACATAATTTATACACAGTGTAAGCATTATACTAGCCAAATTTTACGCATTTAAAAAAAAAAAATGGTGTAAATTTCTTTTCAGAAAAATAGCAAATACATACGTAAGCACAAAGGACAATGGAATACTTGGACATCATAAAATTCTGTAACTTTACCCATGAAAAATTAGATGTTCCATTGATTTATATCATACTTTGAATGTTAAAATACAGACTATACACTACACCACATTATTCAACTTAAACACAGTTAACACATTTAACACAATCTAATGCAAAGCAACTGAGTATGTTCTGGTCGAGTGCTCACCTTCAGCTGTGGATAGATCCTCCTGATCATGTTGAGGTTGAGGGCATTGAGTGCTTTGGGCCTGTTGAGGGTGATGATGCCCTTGGTGTCAGAGCGTTCCAGGCTCACCTCATCGGCTGGGCCTTGGGGGGCTCCTACTGTGCTTAGACCGGACATGGCACGCTGCAGCCAGGAGAGATTAGCATTTAAAACATCATGCTTTTATCAATATTATTTAGCCTTTGTAATGCAGTGCTAATAGTTTTGATCATGTGTTACGCAATCCATCACTAAAATGTACGCGTGTCGATCTGAAAACGCATGTCGGAATGACAGTAGGCTTCTACATCACATGCATCTAGATAATTCATTGGCAGACATCACTATGTAATATTAATGGTTAAAATAACTGTAACTGACTGCTGGCTATAGGGCTATATATCTCAACATATACATGTTAAGCGGTTAAACACGCGTGGACATTAAATAGCGTATATAACGATACAGGTAACATTATCAGAATCATTTGAAGTGTCTGCACACGCGATTGTGCGATACATCATTGTAGGCAAGTGTACACTATAGTGACATTTTTTTATTCAAAACAGTAACATGGTTTGTGAATTTGACTTTGGAGGTCTTTAAAATATATATGAATGGAAAATGCTCACCACATGTCGCACGACAACACCAAGGCGTTGACAGCTCCTGAAACAGAAGATTGAAAGAGGCTATAATTTCAAATAAAAGAAATAATTTTCTAATTATTTGCAACTTGAGGTCATATGCACTTGACAGTGTAACATGTTAGTTTCTGTTAACGCTAAAATATAGACACATTTTTCAATAGTAGAAACAGGTGATTACTTGTCATAAAGATGCAACTAATTCTAAGAAATATGTTTTACCTATACACATTCAAAAGCATTGTAAATGATCAATACAGTCAGAAATATTATTGAAAAACATATAAATTTTTTCCACTCAGAGCATCAGAAACCTTGACCATGCACTAGTCCACACTAGTCTAGTCTAGTTTAACATGACCCAGAAACGTCGAAATAATTTAGGTCAAAACACCTGCGAGTTGACGTCTAAAAACTCGTACATTCACAAGTGTGTTTACTTCGTGATATTTTTTTTACAAAAGAACTATTAGTTGTGGTCTGCAGGTAAATAAGATTATTGTGATTATTTCAAGTAATGCAAGATGACTGTAAGAAACATGTGACATATTGTCAATGATAAGTTTTCTTGGATAGGTATATTAGAGATTGATTTGTAAAGTTGTGACTCTCACTGAGTGAGAGACTACTGACGTAGTAGCAGAAGTACTGTCACTGACTTTCAGTCATCAAGTTCAGTAATATGGTTAACCCGACAGTGTATACTGGCTAAACATTTCAATGAATCTTCATTTAGTTAAGAAGTCTAGCTAGTTGTCTTATTGCCGATTATATTTGGGTCATGGTAAGATCTACAGAACAAGTTGACAGACACATTGACATTGTTGGCAACATTGATTACACTGCCATATAAAATTTATTTAGATCTAGTCCAAAATAGATTTAATGAAACAATTGATGTGAATGTGTGCTCAGAGGATATAATGTAATAGGTCTCTGTGCAGCGACGACCCAGACCCCAGCCGAGCACACACAAGAGACCACCTGACAAAAATTAACTAAATCGAAAAACAACGCCGTTACAATTGCCAGTTATAGTAGAGTTTTGGCATTGTTGTATGTGTAATGAAGCAGATGACACTTACACCTAACTATAACCAGTTGAATTTATAAGGCATGTCTCCTTGTGATGTGACGATGGCATATTTTAATCGTTACCAATGCAATGAAACACTAGTATTTCACTATATTGTTACATTACATGTAACATAGTCAAAAATCATGCCTGTTTAAAAGACGCATTTTATCTTCTAGATCTAGTGAATCATGCGATTTGGCCACCTGCGGCAGGAGCCGTATCCAAGGAGACAGAGAGTTCGAAGACTACACAACCTCATCTACAAGTGTCGTCTGCCATGTCTGCGCCATTTTCCTCAAGATACAGACTCAATCTTGTCATCGGAAAGATCTTCGGTTCTAACAGATCTGGAGGAAGAAGTGGATGAAAATCAACCAAACTCATGGGCGAGCAACCAGCAGACGGCTAGAGTATTAGAAAGTCTTTCCTCTGAGGTATCCAATAGGAATTGAGAAATATCAAAACCACTAGATCAATAGATCATGTTTAGAATGATTAGCATTATCGATGAATGATTTTTATCAATCAATTCAACATCGTTACCAATTTTGAGCACATGCTTATAAAGAAATAATGCATGAAGAATAATGCAATGTACATGTATTTGACAACAATGTTGCCAGAACAGGTTACAAATCAAGTTTAGAGTGTGCAATTTATATCCATGTATTTTTAATTTAATTTTTTAATGTGAATTTTTTCAATCATATAAATATACAATTTCATGAATAACAAAATGCCTACATGTGTACAATAATATAAAAATATGTTTACAGCAACAACAAAACACTTCGTATGTGCTTGGTGAAAGTGCTAGAGATTTGTCTGATCGCTCATGTGATAACCAGCAAACAGAAATGCAACAGTACCGAGAGCAACTCAACCCATTGTAAGTTCTCAAACTCTATTTAACTACATTAAACCTGAATGTTTATGAATTATACTTCACCGCTGTAAAAATTTCCTTTGAATGTATTACACTAGTAACAGTTACAAATAGTTATAAATAGTTATAGCATTATTTTGGATATCTCAAATTGTCTCAAGGGAGGCAGGGTCAGATTCCTATGTTGTTTTTTTATATCTTCTTGTGTGTAAAAAAAGATTACCCTTCTTTTCTTGGGAGTGTTTTCACTGAACACCATTACCATTGCTATGACCTTATCTTTTAAGAAGTCAGTATATAATTCTTATGTCGTAACCACCATAAAATTTGCGCGTGTTATTTGATTATTGCTTTTCTATCATAAAATGATCATTAAAGCGTGTTACATGTTTACAAATGATTTCTTAGAATGTATATGCCTAATTCACGATCAATGAAGTTCGATGTAAGGTATGTAGTAATGATGATGCAACTGAGGTCAATATTATTGATCGAAACTTGAAAACTGATATAAAGAGTAAAATGAATTGCTGAACAAAACTGCCAAACTTATTTTTCCTAAATTTATTATCTGACTAATGTACTAAAACAAAAATGTAGTTTTTTTTCCATGGTGAAAGATAAACCAGTTACTGCTTTGGAATAATATTCCACATATTAGCTTATACTCTCACCTATATGTCAGTCATAGTTTTACATTTTATAAGCTGAATATTTTTTTGTTTGAAATACTTGATTTTTATACTCCTTTCTTGAGTTAGGCTGGGCTGGAACTACAAGTGGAAAAATATAACTTCTCTGGTTTACTATTATAGTTAAGTGGCCTCTCAACCGAGACTCTCCAGGATCTCATAATATTCCCTCTCTGTATGCTATGCAAATATATACATGTATATGTATGTTTTTTGTCAATGTACATGTACATGTATGCATGTAACATCTGTTTGTGCTGGCGTACTAACATTATTGGACTGTCTTCTGGCTTCATGGACATAGCTTCTCTCTCCCACCCCAGTTCTGTGGCAATATACATATATGTATGAACAAAGTGATGTGCCCAGTTTTGCTGGGTGCTCTCTTAGCATCCTTGGTCTTAGCCAGGCCCATGGTTTAGTCGCTCAACCAGGGTGTAGACCCTCACTTATGACATGAAAGTATCAAATATATCTTCACTGGCTGCTTTTTGTCGGCATGCAACCACTGCTGACTACATGTCCCGCTGAGCTTCTCAAATGCCCTGGGCATGTGGGCACCCACTAACTTAAAGCCCTGTGTCATCTCCCCGTAGTATTGTGGTAAAATATTCTATTAAGCATGCCCTCTAATCAGTCAAAAGTGATAATAAGTATTTACACTTGTTTTCTTTATTTTTTCATTTTCAGCACATACGGTAATATTGTTGAGCGTCACAACCCACTGTATTGTCAAGCATGTGAGACGTAAGTAGTAAACTTCATGGATATTTGTTCAGATGTACATGTTTACAGTACCGGTAGTTCTAACCTATCTAGTTAAGACAACTCAGGCTACTGATATAAAGTGTGGTCTCCACAGCCATGTGATATCTTTATGGAGTCTCATGTTGGTCTTTTTATGAACGATTTTGACCATGTAAAAGGGTTTTATTCATAGAGATGGTCTCTTTATTGAGTTATTCTAAATTTGAGGTTCTTATTCTATACTTATTTCTCCATGTCACCTTTCTAGTCCAATGCATTTTAGGTGTGCATTTTGGATGTAGCAGTGATGCATCAAAATTGCGTTTTATGATAATGAATCATGTAAACGTGGAATCACATTAAATTACATCTTACTATGAAATGCTTGCATGAACTTACAGTAGGACCGTTTTATCTGGAACTCTGATAGGTCTAATTTATGGATAACTAGACCGAATAACCATTTCCCTTCAAGGTTTTCAAATAATGAACTGTGATAAAGCAAAACTTTGGATAACTCAAATTTTATATTTAATCCCTTTGAGTTAGACTTAAATTGGGTTAGCTGTAACGTATACTTGGACAGCTATTAAGCCAGTTTTATCAGATTTCCTATCCTTTTCTTTATGTCTTTATCATCTTTCGCTGTTATATTCAGCAGTCACTATTATATATCCAACCCTTTTTTCCACCCCAGATACCATGACCTCAAATGACTGGGTCGTTTATTTTTATTGGCCTCATTTCAAGAATTGCACATGTTTATTGAATTGACATCTCTTGAATTACGTAGGCAATTTTATTCACAATTACTATTTGCTACCTTCCAAACGCCTAGATAGAACAATTGGCAATTTAGGGGTGGCTTTTAGATGAATGTTTAGTTATGCATGAATTTCAATGGCCCAAACTTCGATACTATACAAATATGGGGGGGGGGGCACTTAGATGGTTAGGCGATATAATATTGTTTTATTTCTTGCACATATATACAAACACAAATATTATAAATTCGAAGATCCTCCATGAGAAATACATATAATGGGAGCACAGTAATTGATTATGATAATAAAAACTGAATTTTCATATAGATCTTTTGTTAATAAGTAACTGTAGTAACTTCATGAAATTTATGACTTTCTTACCATACATTTAACAATTGTAATATGTTAATAGATAATTTGTTGCAGTTGAAATATTTATTAGTCGATTTTACAAAGTTAAAAAAGATAGTACCATCTTTGTTAGTAAACAGTACATGTCTGACATGTATATTCTTGGTAGATAATATCCAGAATTGTTTTGTTGGTTTAATATTTTTAACCATTACAGTCATCTTTAGAACAATATTGACAAATAATGAATAAAACAAACACAGTTCAAAATAGTTAATCCTAAGAAAATACAAAACTACAGTACCTTTCAAAAGTTATTATATATAAATTTTGTGCCTTTCAGCACCCCAGAAACCTCGGGTCACATCCCTCCGTCACTGCTGAACCTCTTCCACAGGAACTGTACCGTCTCTGATCGTCAACAGGCAGCACCAGCACCAGCCCCAGCAACATCAGCGGAAAACTGGTACTTCTACGACCCTCGCCTTGCACCCACAATCGCTGTCGAACATTCTGCACCAGATGGAGGCACAGCACAAAATGCCGCAATAGCGACACAGGCGTTCTTCTTACAGCTCCGTAACCATCACTCGACCAATCAGATCACAGCCCCGCCCACGTACGCACAAGCCAGTCAACAACCACCAAATCAGGGGCCACCCATTAGCTACGAGCTAGATTGGTCCAATGGAAACAGCCAGATTATGATGCAAGGTCCCCCTCCATGTTACTGCTTAGAACAGCGGAGTAATAGTAGCAGTATTCACAGTAGCAGTTCAGACCCTCCGACGTATGAACAGGCCCTTCAGCATCAACTCCTTGCCTCTAATCTGGGCCCGAGTATTGAGAATTACATTCCACGGGGCCTCGGAAATCCAAACATGCGCGGTCTCCACACTATGCTGTCTTTAGATCTGTGGCTGGACAATGATGAAGACCGTCCTGATGAGGAGAGTGTCGATTTGAACTTGTTTGCCACTCAAAACACATCTTTGCAAAGGAATTCGGAGATTGGTTTTCGTCATGAAGACACATTGGTTGACAATGATATGGACTTGTTTCTAATGCAAAGCGGCTCTTCTTTGCAAAGGAATTCAGAAAATGGTACTAGTCAGGAAGAGCCGGCGATGGTAGCTAATGACAATGATGGTAGAGGATTAGAAGCAGAGATGTTGCCATTTGCATCGGCTGCATGTGTTACGGGTCTCTCACCGCAGACTAGTGCCCACAATACTGTGAATGAGGCTGCTAGTTGGCTCGATGACGCTTTTCAATCGTTTCAGCGCAATCAGGACCAAAGCAATGACATACGCAATCAGAACTCACATCTTGAACTCTTTTCTCTCAATAACAGACTCAGTCGTGATAATACTCATGATAATGACATTGCAGTGACCAATGATGATGATGATGAACTAGATCATGCATTTTCACCCTTATCACTTGCAACAGATACAAATTCAGAAGCCGACGATGACAGCTTTGATGAACCTTGCAATGACCTTAATCTATCTGCAAGACCATTATCACTTGCAAGTGGATCTCCAAGACTGTATGAAGACGCATTCATGAGCTCTTCAACCTCAAATGAAAATGCGAATATTTCAACTCAACTTGACCAAGCAAATACAAACCTTTCAATAGAGCACAGCACCGTCCCTTCGGACTACCATGACTTTCTAAATGCAGCTGGCACCCTAAGTGACGTCACTGCAGCAGGTGAGGTACCCTCTGAATCAGACTGGGCGCTTGATACCCCAGAGGCTGCGAGCTCCTCCACGAGTGGTGTGGGTGGGTGTTTTGGTGGTGGGGGTCGGCCTGCCCTCCGCTGGGCAAGCAGTCAGCAGTGGCAGGCTACGGGACGTGCACAGTGGTTTGTTCACAAGCTCGGCAATGCATGATGAGGGGTGGAAATTACCCTAAACATTTGTGTAAAATGGTAAAAGACTCTGGGCTTTTAGATGGAACTCTTATCGATTTGGAGGGAGGTCTTTTATGTGAGGATTTATTTCCATGGACATCTTGATAGGTGATATTCGATGCATTCCGTTATTGAGGTTACGGCAATCGGCCTGCGTTTAAGTGAGCATGGGCACTTTATGGATGTTTTGTATAGTAATAGCAAACTGGTAATATTTGCCAGATGGTTCCACACTTTTTTTAGTGTAAAATGATGATATAAGTTTTGCCACACAAGATTTTCAGCAAATCTGCATGGATTGAATAAAAAAGCACTGCAAATATCTAACTGTTTGCCAATTAAAGTTTTCTTCTAGCCAATGCTCTAAAATTTAATTTTAATCCCTGCACAATGCTGTCAAGACAGCCTCTAAATGCCACCTGACAATGTGTCTAGTCCAACTTTAAATTTACCTGCAGACAACTATGATTTGGAGAGCAGGTGGCTTACTATTTGCATTTAGTAATAAAAGTTGATATTAAAATCATGGAAAGGTAGAAAGATTGTACTGTTGAGGAAAAGATACAGGGCCATCAATTCAATATCCAATGGTATAAATGACCAAGACGTTATATTACCAGTCAATCACATGTATTTTTGATAAGTTTGAATTTGACCAATGTGCTAGATATATTTTTATGATATATGCAATACAATGTGGATCACAGCACAGATATAAATTTACTCAATCTTCAGAGTTGCTATTTCAATTGTGTTGTATTTTAACACTAAGTAGATCCTGCGATGCCTATTATCATGTTGAAGTGTTTGATAAAGATTTATTGAAGTCTATATTTATACATAATATATTTTAATTGTTGAACTTCCACTTTATAAATATTCCCAATAACAATAAAACTACACGTATACAATATTTGTACGGATTTATCTTTTCTAATTTGCTATTTTGATGCTGTTTTTATCTATCATAGACTGGGGATTGATTAAAGTTTTTTATATTTTTGTATGTTTTATGTGAATACTGAATGTTACTGTGTGTATTTGCGTTTTAGCAAAGTAATATACATGTTTATGTGTTAAATGTGCAAAGGCTTGTAAGAAAAGGTGCAAAACAAGGAAGCATATATCTTGTGTGTTGTCATGCGATCTTACCAGGAATTCCTCCTATACAGTGAGAATCTTTAAATTCAAATGTGTTTTGAAGGGAGTAGGCTAAAATTCAAGTTATTTGAATGTTTGAGTCTGTCAGAAAAATTTATAAAGTTAAATATTAAGACATGAAATGATTATTATCCGGGATTATTCTTACATTTGAGTGTGATAAAAGTTCAATATAAACGAGTCCTACTGTAAAAAGATACACTCCTTCATTTAAACCTGTCCAGATGTATAATTATTTGTCAACGACCTTAACCTGGAATTTTAAATTGTCAAGGTATAATGTGATATTAAAATGTAGTTTTATTTGACAATGGTATGTTAATAGTGTAACAGTTATATAGCTAATTTCTTTTTATGTATTGTAGATTTTTAACTTAAGTTAGCTTTTAAATTTAAATTTTCTCAAGATTACCAAGTTTATTTTTGTGTTGGCTGTTAGCCATGATTATCATCTATTGATATTTACGGTATGGACAATTCTCAAAACTTTCCAGCAGTGTATATAACATATCATGGCAAAATTACCAAATTTTGATATTTTTGTATTATGCTATTAATGTTTGTAAGCATATTTTCTGAACAATTTAATATAACTTTTTAAATACATTTTATGATAAAGATACGCGATTGAAAAAAATGGAAAGAGAATGCAATAAATGTTCGTTTTTGTTTTTATTTGACTGAATGGCTTAATGGTGTTCAGTTTGCTTGTTTTGTTTTTGTAATAAATCTCAATGTATCTGTGGACCAACATATCAAATAAAGCTTGATAATGAAATTACTTGCCTTGTGTATTTTTTCAGATTTTATTGCTTAAAATAGATCTGCCACTTGAGATCCACTTCAACAAAGATTTTTCGCTTTATTAAACAGTGCAAATTTTTAAGCTATGTAATGATTTGTTTTAAGTTTGATATATTTAAAACCAATAACATTTTCGGAAGTGGTCCGCCATGAAACATAAAAACCCAAGTACTTGCACAATGAATCTTGAGAAAAAATAAAAGAAAAAGGCAGGCCCCAGTTTTAATTACCAAGAATATTTTTAACAATAAGGAAGATCAATGCAAATGAGTAACGCGTGTAGTTGGGAAATGTGACTGTGTTGAAAAAATGTGAACAAGGTGAAATACAGACTTCAAGATTATGGACTGTCCGCTTCAATTGTCAACCATGTGAGATTCTGACATCAATAAAGATTGACCTTTGGTAAATCTGAAGCCCCTCAGCAATATAACAATTGATTACAAAAAAAAAACTCAGTTGATTTAATGCACAATTTACATTTCAATACACCCAAGTTTGATACTCGGCACACAATATATATATGTGTCTGAAGTTGCTGATTGAAAGAAAATACTTGATGCGAGAGATAAGAAGATATATATGTTTATTATTGTGAAGGGTTAAAGCATTTGGATGCACATGTTCTGTGTGGGCTTAAGTACAGTTTGTTTGTAGATTTTCACAGGGAAGTCAGATCAGTTTAGTACTGTGCTTGTTGACTTGGGAAGTAATTCAAGCAAATAACAAACAGTTTATACAACTTAAGTATTAAAGAAATATTGCACATGTGGAGTTTTATCCTGTATGGCTTATGTAATATCATAGCTTAATATGAACAGTAAAGTATAATTCTTCTAGGTGACTTGTGGAGAACATATGTGAATCATAAGACTGAATTTTTATGGAAGGTCTATCGAATGGATAATAGGGGAATGATAAGCATACATTAATGATAATCAGGGAATTACTTCTCCTCCATGATTTACAATAAATACATGCAGGATATAAAAATCTATATTTTTTAGAATTATTATTTGTATATAGTTGTGTAATGTCTGAAGTTTTGCTAAATGGATAATTCATAGTAAAATGAAAAACTGATCTTTTATCACAAGAATTTGAGACAACAAGTATTGTTAGACTGGATTGGATATTTAAGTTGTTTTATCTGACACAGAAAATGAACAAATTAAAATTAAACCTTGGCAAAATTGTTTTTGCATATATTTTCCCACATTCTTGCTGCGGTAAGTTTTCCATTCCTGTAATAATCATTCACAGTACAAGTACATTGTATTTATCAGTTGCATCATGTTACGCCAAGTGTCCAGATGACTGTGACAGTAGTGAGAGGCCCTTGATGAAAAGTGTTAATATTGAGAGTCAAAAGTTTCCTTGCTCTCCAAATCTATCTTAGCTTACCCAGTATTATAATTATAAAACCATTTATATACAAATTCAATGATTTTAAAGATCTGAATTTACCTGTTAGCGCTGTTTACTTCATATTTTTCCATTTTACTCTGTATATCTATCTTATCACCAAATCATATCACATGTACACCATGGACAACATATAGTCCAATCATAACATTTTGATTGATACATCATGCATGCTGCTGTAGATTTACTTAATTTCTTTATTCAATAGATTATGAACTATTTTGGATAGAATTCTCTGGCAAAAATGCTCTAGTGCCGAATATCCCTTGAATCTTATTTTTTTAAATATAATCATTGTACATGTATGTCATTCATCACATGATTTTAACCCCTTCTTTTCCCAGTCCATGCTCACTTGGGTAAAGCGGTTAGGGTAACTGCGGGAGTTACCCTAACAAAATGGAGGCATAGTCCATCGATTCAAATGTATTTTCTGTTGATTGTTTGAATTTGTGGAACTAAGATTCAAGGTTTTATAGTATTATCAACACTATGCATGCATAATGCATGCATAATTAGAGTGCACATATTGAACACATGTCGAACTCTTCAAATCTAATTGGGTGTATAACATTGTTTTATTCCTATACTACTCTAATTGATATGTAAACAATTAATTAAACACCTTAGGGAACGATCATAAATAACGATACCGGGGGGGGGGGGGGTCATCCATTTTTGGGGGCTCGAAGAAAAAGTTAAGCGACCCCCCCCCCATCAACATTTTAAAAAGTTGAGTGACACCACCCACCCACCCGCTAGAGAAAAAGTCCTCTATATAGTCATTGCATTGCTAAAAGAAAATATTTGAAAAAATATACTATAGCGTGATAAAAAAAGTTCAGCGACCCCCCCCACCCCCCACCCCCCACCCCCCCAAGGAATCAGAAAAGTTACACAATGCAAACAAGCTTTCATGGTACATAACACTATTATGCTGTTTGCATAATGTGTCAATATCTGCATGGATAATCAGGACGATCTTTTGATTCATGCTTTTTGCATAGGTTTAGTTTAGGGAAAGAAGTAGCACCATGAGTATTTATTTTTTGTAGTGATATTTTATCTTTCATTATAAATGATAGAACCAACATCTTATTTTTAGTCATAGTTCAACTAAATATTTTCAACCTTGCGGTCATCTTCAGAATATGATTTTATAATAAAAAATATAATTTTAGCTTTCCTAGTTTTTTTTCTTCTAATTTTACATCTTTTCTTTGTTGTTTTCAATCGTTTTGTTTTTGTTTTTTTTACTTTAAAAAAGTTCTGAAAGATAATAGACTAATCCATTTTTACATAAGTATTTCAAACTAAACATGTTTAAACACGCCTGTCACAATTCCAACTCTCTTGCAGCAACTCCATCCAGTACAGTCTCCGGCCACTCTCCCAATGAACTCTGGAAGATTCTGTTGCCTATCTGCATCACGGCAGCCATCTTTGTCGCCATGTTGGTTGCTGTCTGCTGTTACTATTGCAGGAGGAGGAAGAAGCACCCGGGAGGCGGGCGATGGTACCATGTTTTTTTGTGTGTTTTTTAAATATGTGTGTGCAGTGTGAAAAGAGGGAGGCTGTGGGATGTGAATTGGATAGCTTTAGAATCCCCCTTCTCTCCTTATTATCCCCCAGCAATTCCTTTTTTTAAATGGCCACGTGCACAGAAATGGACACTGCAACAAATGGAAAGTCATAACAAAATAACACTCAAAAAACATACTGCATCATTTTTAACCAAATTCAACATCCTTGAAGAAATCATCGTCATATATCACGGCTATATACGCAGTTGATATGATCAAGGACTTGTAAAGGCAGTGTGAATGATCAACCCGTGAAAGCCGACGATGTGAAGAAATAGGATTTGACAAAATTCAAAATGGACGCCAAGATGGCGACCACCTTCAGATATATTGTAATAAGAATGTCATACAAACATGCCCATAATCATAGCATTGTACATAATAATTTCAACTGATCATGAGTTTATTTCTTTTAATAGCTATATGAGGCTACATTGCTGCTGCGGGTGCCCTGGGCTGAGGAGACTGTCACGGTCTGATGACAGGGCGGTCACAGATGGAGGTGAAAATAGCCAGCATGGTGCAGGTCGCAACTATGTCAGAATCACACATACAGGTGCTGAATATTGTAATTGGTACTATACTTACAGTAGAACCTCTCCATTAAAGCGTTCGAGGGAATACTTCACGTGGTCTCAATAGAGGGTTGGTCTCTTTATGAAGTTCACAGTGGTCTCTTTATCAGGCTTTGGAATCTGACAAATGGTCTTCTCATGGATGCGGTGTCTTCATAGAGATGGTCTTATTTTGGGTTTATATTATATTTGATGGTACGATGTTTCAGAAAATGTGGACCACCTTAGTATATAGAATATATTTGTGCTATGCACATGTCCAGTGACCCATCCGGTTTTGAAATGGTCAACATGAAATATTTAACTGTAAACGGGCGGCACCCCATACTTAATCTACCAAAGCTATTTCATTTTGTAAATTTGCAAGGCATGGTAGATTAATTTTGTGGATTTGTCCCAATACCTATATGTACCTACCATCCTATCGCATGCAGAATAACTTGCAATGCTCCCAACAATCCATTTTAACATGTCCGATCTCCTTTCAACAGGACCAGAGAGTTCCTCATCTCTCAGCCAATCAGACCCTGCCCTTAACTACCTGAATGCTAGGACACTGCTCCACGCAAGCAGCTGTCAATGTGAACAGAAAGTGGCTATGCTAGAAGAGGAGGAAAAGCTAGCTAGAGAAGGCATGAGCAAAGAGAAGTGTGATAAACATTATGTCAGGCTAGTCCGTGACAATCTGGCCACTTCCAGAGATCAAAATGCTCTTGGTCTATCAGTTCAAAATGAAGCAATAGATGAAGAGTGCGAGGACTGTGCACGTAGTAGAGTGAGTGTGAATGTGCGTGATGGTACTGCCGGTTATTCGGTGACAAGTGAAACAGACAGACATCAATATGATGGACGGACAAATGACCGCTCCAGCCAGGAAACAGAACTGGCAGCAGCCCAGCAGGAACCAGGGCAGTCACAGCAGCAGCAACAGGAGGATAATCATCAAGTGCGTCCGCAGCAGGAGCAGCAGCAGCATAAGCAGCAGCAGCAGAAGAAGAAGAAGAAGATGAAGAAGAAGAAGAGGCAGCAGCAGCAACAGCAGCAACAGCAGCAGCAGCAGCAGCAGCAGCAGCAGCAGCAGCAGCAGCAGCAGCAGCAGGAAGGATGTGCTATTGTATGTTACTGTGAGAAATGTGATTGTCCCAAATGTGTGTGTAAAAGTAATTTAAATTGAGTTGTAGTTTAGGAGTGCTTTATATGTATTTAATCATTTGGTTGCTTTACGCCAGTCATTTATGGAAATGACGGTAGTAACTAGAAAACAATTGTTGAGAGTGGAAAATGCATATTTTATGACAAATAAATGATTTTATATTCAGTGTGTATGTCTGAGATATATCATATGAATGTGTGATCTTAGATATGTATTTCTATACAAATCTAGTCTTAATGTATCATGTGATCCAATCTAATTGGGAATAATTATTCACCTTTTATATGAATTTGTATAGTTTTTAATATTGACATTTTTAATGCTGATTCTTTTATGCATTTTTCATGTATTATTGGAAAATAATTTGCATATTTCCATCTTTTAGCACGCAACTATCTTTTAGTTTATTCATTTCAACATCATTTTTTTTTATTTCAATGCCATACTTTACTAAAATTGTCACGAATTATCACCCTTACAAATCAAATGTCCCAACCAATAAAGACATGATAAAACCTCAAAATTGTCACCTATTTTATTTCTAATTATCGGTCAAAACGAATGCTTGCACATAGTTCAAATAGTAAAATAAAACAACCTTAGATTTTGTAACTTAAGTGGTGATCCATGGTGAGCTTTGTAACAAGTCATGCAGAAAACGATTTTTCCCAACTCCACACATTGTGCATGGCATCCTTTTGTAATCCATTCTGCTAAAAGGGCCATTCAAATTGGATTTGTTTGAAGTTAAAGTTGATTCACGTCTATTTGATACAATGATTGCTTTAAACACACCTATTATTCGTTTATATCTCAACCAATGGGTGTGGAGTTGAACAATCAATATTTATATATTTATATCAATTGATCTCGTGTTAATCATTTCCTATATGCATCAATTGTAATCGAATTGATGAATGTCCATAATTTTTATAAAAGTGTTTTCATGGTTGTGGATGCATGAAAGAACCCTAATTTACTTTATCATGAAATGTTAACAAAATGATCCATATTAAGGCCCGGTTATTAACCGTATCTACCCGAGCATATTTCACCTGAATTGATCACTCCAGAAGCTGTCAATACCGTTATCAAATCAAGCACAACACTGTCGTGGGCTTGTAGTTATCATTTATTGAAACATTGCTTCTCAAACAAATTATTTCAATGCAGAATCATCTCTTCTCCAATGTATTCTAATCTCCCCCCCCCCCCCTTAAAACAATCGTTGAGTAGCATTCGTGAATATCAGACTGCCGCGTTTAAAATAGATCTGAAGAGACCACCATTGTTCGGCAACTAGTTCTGAAAGGATCCATGTTGCAAAATGAGTCAATGGATTTATCTGGATCTGTGCTCGCACAAAGGTGTAGCAGCACTATTTGTGTCCAGGTTTGGGCGTTATTTGATCTGCGTCCAGTACTTTCTGGTTTATGGTTTGTTGTTTGCTGTCGTCTGCAATTTTATGAGGACCAAATATTACACACATTTGCATTTTATGGATTGGTTTCTAAATCACTAATATATCATAGCAGTATGTGAAATTCGATAGATCTGACTGATGGATTGAATATTGTTGTTTGTATGGGAATTTAAAACTGTAAATGTAAACAATGAAACCACACAAGACAAATATTTTGGACACAGGATTGCAGAGAATAATGGGATGACATATCCTATATGCGCAATTTGAAAGAATTTCAAGCGCAGTATTTGGATTAAAAGTAACTTTTTTGGATTTGTTTTCTCTGAACGTGAATCGTTGTACAGTGGTTGTTTAAGCTGCATTTGGCTGAGTAAATGCATTTTCTATTTGTTATGGACAAAAATGTTGCCGTGCTTTACGAACGCATACGTGTATCAAATCACTCACAATATCATCTGAAACGCCAGTACCATTTTATAAGCTGTTAATGTTTCCTGCCTCAGATAAAACATTACTTCGATTGATTTCTAATGTACATTGTATTTTGTCGTAAAAGTACAAAATTGAAACAGATAAGACATAGAACAAATACCCACAACTGCATTACAAGATACTGACTGTGCTGATGAGCAGTTTTACATCATTGCAGAAAAAATGAAGAACAAAGACCCTGACTGTGATATTGATACCAAAGACCCTCGTGCAGCTGTTGACATGAACGGCTGCTCAGGCCAGAGTAAACCTGCGTCAGAGGTCAAAGCAGGCATTGAGGCTCTCAAGGGAGTATCTGAGCAGCTGCAGCAGCTAGATGGAGGCCCAGGCTCATCACCGGGGTCACTTGGCGCAACTGCAATGGTCAGTGACTTAGGTACGGTCAATCCGGATGAACTCTTTGCGGACCTGGCCAATATGAACCAAGATGCAGATATAAATGCAGAAGAGGATCCCAACACGCAGGTAATACGCAGACGCAGGCCCAAGACTATCGACGAGAGTCGCAAGTTCTCTTGCATCAAGGCGGGTGAGCGCAAAGCTTTTAAAAAGAGAAGTGCAGATGGCTCATTGGCTGTGTATCTCGGACAGCGTGACTTTCTTCACCGCGGTGACAACCACGTGGACCCTATAGAGGGTGTTGTGCTTGTGTCACAAGGGCACCTCGCTGGCGGAAGCAAGGTGTTTGTGCAGGTGCGCTGTATTTTCCGTCACGGCGTGGACGATATAGATTCTCCATTGGAGGAGGGAGCCTTCCATGAGGATTTGTTTGTTGCCTGTCATCAAGTGTATCCCGTGAAGAAGGAGGAAGAGGAGGGCTCACGCAGGAGGCTTACCACCTTGCAGGCTCGACTGCTGAAGAAATTGGGCTCCGATGCTAAGCCGTTCCTTGTCGAGCTGCCTGCCGTGAGTCCAGCATCCATGTTGATACACCAGCGTCCTGGCACCAGTGGTGTCCTGAAACCCTGCGGTGTAGACTATGAGCTTAAAGCGTTCATCGGCGATTCACCTGATGCAGTTGTGCCTAAGAAAAGTGAGGTACACTTAGCTATTAGAAAGCTGAGCCATGCACCACCGCAGCAGACAGGAATGGTAAGCACTGAAGTACACAGCGGACAGTCATACAGCAACAGTACTGATGAAGCTGGGATGGAAAGGGCAACAGAGCGTATGGTGAGCACAGGCAACTTGGGGATGGAGGTGACACTGGACAAGGCAGCTTATCATCACGGTGAGCCTGTGTCTGTGCACGTACTGATTGACAATCACGGCTCACGGGCTGCTGGTAAGAAGGTGCGTGTCTCCATCCTGCAAGAGGGCGAAGTTTCACTTGCGAGTGGCGGTGTCAACAACAGCATCACGCCGTACAGTAACACGGTAGATGAGCTGGAATCTGCAGAGGGCTTCCCAGTGTCTGCTCATCAAACAGGTAATTACAGTTACATTATGTGTTTTCTCAACGCCCGTGGTCGTGAGTAAGGATTCTTCTAACGATACACGATGTACTTAAATGGAAGAATAGGGTTGAAAAACCTGCACGACAATCATACTGGCACTGGGTGACATTACAAACTTAAAATTTCCCTAAACCACTTATCTTCAAACAATGACAAACATGTCAAATATTTAGCTTTTCTATCCGTGCTTATTACTTGCAACACATTACATGCAATCATAGGTTGGTACAATATACTATGATATACACACAGGTGTGTGCCGGCAGTATACGGTGACCCCGACACTAGCCGACAATGTGGACCTCCGAGGCTGGGTGCTGGACGGCAAGGCTGGGCAAGAGGACACACACCTCGCGGCTTCTACACCAGTCTTGGGCACCGGCGATGGCTGCTGCTCTATCTCAGTCCACTACAAGGTCAGGGTTAGACTTGTGATGGGCTTTGGTACTAGCGATGTTATTGCTGAGGTGCCATTCATGCTGACACATGCTGCACCCACCCGACGGAATGTTAAGCATTCATCGCATAGAAGCAACGGGGAGGATCCAGTGGACGCCAATCTCATTCATCTGGACACAGCAACAGTAGGTGGTGAGGACCATGCTGATGAAGATCTCATTTTTGAGGACTTTGCAAGGTTTAGACTGAGGTCAGATTCTGGATCAAATGAAGGATGATGTATATGCAGTGTGGTAGATTAAGGGGGATAATAAATCATGTGTCAAGAGAACTGGGGTGGGTGTAACTGCCTGGTTTGGGGGCAACGCGTGACTTGTAAATGTACAAATCGGCCCAAAGAGTGAAGCAAAAGAAAGGGCATTAAGGCTTGTCACATATTATTCTTTTTGAGGACTTAGCTAGGTTAAGGTCAGAGCCGGGTTCTATTGATGATTTTTGGTGATAGACAGAATAAAAGAAAAAGAGGCAAAATCAACGACCAATAGAACTGAAATGGACATTAGGCTATAAAAGCCGACGTGAGAAGACTTAAAGCAATTGAATCAAAACGTGACCATAACCAAAGTAAGCAGTCATAGAAGGACCTAAAAGGATCTCTACCCACCTAGTCTGAAATTAAGTTTGAACAATGAATCATGCGGTGAAGGTTGCATTGTGAACATAATCAAAACCTGTAACGGTGTCCGAGGATATCATTCACTCTTATGATGATAGCTTCAAGAGAGAGTGGGTATAAAACAGAGGATCAAAGTTTTGTGTTTTCATGATTGAAGTGTATTAATTAAATCTATTGATTTTTTTATTCGATGGAACACTGCTCATTCATCAATGTAGAGCAGCAGTTGATGAAGGACGTCATATCTATTATAGTATTTAGTCCATGAGCCAAAATGGAAAACATTGCGACCGGATAGATTGCTTCTACACTGTGCGGAAGCGAGGCGTGTGGCGTTCGCCACCCTCATTATTTACCATACTAAATAAAAATGTAAACAATTTTATAACAGCAATTATTTGACTGAAACACGAACTATCGGTTCAAATCTTAATTGCACATATTATTTCATTTTGATAATCTATGCCAAGAGAGAGGATTTTTATGCTTAAGTTCTAAATCCCACATTTTTCTGATGAGACTATTTGTTCTAGACATAGTGTGATTCAACTATTATCAAAACCAATAATGAGAATATGGAACAGTATTTATAGGTAAACAACTTGTAAAAGCACGTTCTTGTGAACAGACACCATAGGGGCAGACTGATGATGATTATACTCAACTTTATCAATGTATTACAAAATTATTATTATGTGTATTTTCATTCTTTGTATTATGTCACTTTTTATTATGGCAGCCCAATTTTTTAATAGTCATGGTTGCACTATTTTGTCATTGACTCGTGCACGTGTTTTATAATTATGTTAATTGACATTCAATCATATTTCAGTGCACCATTGTACACAATTTGCAACCATTTTTAATCATTACATTGCATCATTAGATTATACTTTCAAAATATCATGATAATCAGATATCTTGTGTACTTTAAAGTTTGCTTAGGTTGTTACCAAAATGTACTGCAAATAGTACTCAATTAAGTCTTGAAATATATTACAGGGCATTATTTTTATTTTAAAAAGTTGTATATTATATTATTCATTGTAATGATGCATTATGCTATTTTTGTAATTATGTATGAAGCTCTGCAGTATGTGCATCTTAATTTGAAGAGTGATCAAACAAGATCTCAAGTGTGATCCAATTTTTTAACAAGCAAGTGCTAAACAATCATAGTAATCGATCTCCGCGGAAATTGGCTATTTATTCTAAGGTTATAGTATGCTTACTTGGATAAATCTGCAATTGTTCTCTTGCCATATGTAAATTTATTATCTTAAAATTATTCAATTAATAATTGTAAATTAAATAATGAAAATGGTGAACAAGGAACATACACAACAAATTGTTGTAAAGTTTTGACGTGTTGATAGTAAATGGCTTATTTAATTTTATTTCATGCAATCTTTCATTTTAACCCGCTGTAAATGTTTTATATAAAAATCTTTTTTAGCTGTTCAATAAAAAGTTAAATTCAGAAATTCGATCTAATGGCATTTCGAAAACAAAGTTCGGGTTTGTGTGGGACCCTTATAGTCAAGGAACACTGCTTTTAAAATCAAGGTATGACCGTCAAGTAGAATAAGAACGTATTTTTTCCCCCAGATTATGGTAATATGATATATTTGCTTTAAGAATCTGATGGGTGCCACCATGGCACCCTTGAGCAATTTTTGTTATTGACGTCTTAAACAGCACCCCGTTTGAGACGTACCCTTTGAGTATGGCATATCATGTAGATGATATAAACATTTCATGTTTGGTATCAAATTGAAGCATATTGTCTACAGAAGCTAGTAACATATGTAAAGAATAATAAACTGCAAGTTTCGATTGCTTACAAACAAATATTTAAAGTCAATGCTCCTCAGAAGTTGCTAATGCAATATGAAACTAGAAATCACTTCATATAAGTCTACAGAACAACTATAGCTAAGTTAGTGATCTAATGATTTGTAGGACATTTTGTAAAATGGTGTTCTTTATAAAGTTTCTGTATTTATTTGATATATATGTGTGTGAGAATTTAAAGTCATTTGATAAAAAAAAAAGTTTCCTTCAAAATATAGATATATTTGGAGTTGAAACAATGAAAACTCCAATGTGCTGTAATTGGAAGATTTACTGATCTTTTGAAACAATGTAACTTTTATACAAGAATTTTAAGATACCAACAAAAACCATAGGGACTCACATTTTGGCGAGACTTTCGCTCTCATCGCAAGAGCTTCTTCAGGCCGAATGACAGTAGTTAGTTGGTCATGTGACCGCCATGGCGGCGGCAGTCACATGCCAGCAGTGGCAGGAAAACGGCCTTTCGGCCTGAAGAAGCTCTTGCGATAAGAGCGATAGTTCCGCCAAAATGTGAGTCCCAATGGTTTCTGTTGGTATCTTAAAATTCTTGTATATATCATGAATGAAGAAACCCAAGATGAGAGAAGTGTTCATTCTTTGAATGAAACTTTTGTCTTTGCAGAATCCCACCTTATTTTATTTTACAGAGATTAGTGACCTGAATTGATACAGGCGATTGTCGCTTCACATACAGCAGAACCTCAAATAAAGACCACCTGTATAAATAGACCACTTCTTAAATAGGATCTTTTCTTGGATCCAACTGTTCATAAAACACCACCATGAACCTCCTTAAAGAGACCACCTCTCTATTGAGAACACTTGTTGGCAGGCCTCTGGTTGACCTAATGGAGAGATGAGATTTCACTGTACTGCTCACCTTTTCAATATGAATTAATCTCTCTCCCTTCAACTATTTATTGCTAGAAATATTGTTCGGATGAAGTCAAATGCGAACTATTTAAAACATACTGTTCATTGTTTTATGGATGCAATCTTTGGTGTAAATATAAACGGGAATCGCTCAGAAATATTAAGGTAGCTAATAACCGAATATTTCTTCGCCTTATTTTTTTAATTAGATCTAGTGTCTTATTTAAGTTGAAGCAAAGAATTAGTATGTCTCACAGACTCTTACAAGTTGGTGTTATTCACTTTGATGTCATTTTACACAAGGCAATTTATGGACCCATGAGAAGAGTTAGTACTTCAGATAATGTTTTAGTTCACATAATTTATAATAATAATAATAATAATTTATAATTCTAGTCACTATTTACACAGTGCATTATTTCAACACTGGGTCCATAACCTGTTTACGTCTTCAGCTACCAGCTAGTTTTTAGATTATTAAATATTTTAAATATCTTTAAAATATCTTATTCACGTGATTTCACTGGTGAAACGGTATATTGTGAATTTAAAAGAAAGTGAAGTTCTAAAATGGACATTTGAAAACATTTGACATTATACAAGATTCAAGAAAGCAGCAAAATGGTAACCACAGAGTCATAATTAAAACTATGATCTTAATTGACTTTTGAACCAATTAACCTAGTGCCACTTAGAACTCTCCTCAAGTAAGAGATGAGAGGCGACAGAACAATAGATCACTGAACTCACAAATCCCTTTGTATTAGTGACCACTAACTGGGGTTAATCACTCTGACATGTGAGTTTCTTCTCACGAGGCAATGACAGCGCAGTATTCCAATCACTGACCCCTTGACCCCTCCCATTTTGGTATTAATATCTGGGGTATTTTATTTTTGTTTTCATATCAAGTTTAACTTGTCTACTGTGCAAACAAAGTTCTCAGAAATTTCTTTGCCAAATTTGGATACATCTCAAAACGCTTACAAACTTAACTAAAAGTGATCATATTATTGACTTCTAGTTTATTTATTCATTGCACTGAGCAGTGGCTTTTTTCCCCTGTGAGTTATTGTTTTTGGATAAGTTTCCTAACCTTGGAGGCTGAAAGAATGGGTAAGTTTGCTGATTTGTTTACATGAAAACAGCCTCATAATTTAATGTAAACCAGACCCGTCACTTGATTTTAAAAGATGTTCGTTACTAAGAGAACATAAAAAGGGGGATACCGTTTATCATTGCCGCCTGGGACGTATTAAAATAAAAACCTGGGGGGAGGTGGAGGGGGGGCGGAGGGAGGCAGAGTAGGGGCTTTAAATCTCAACTTGATTTTTTGTGGGTCTACAGAAATCATGTTAACACCTGCTCATATATCTAAAAGGGGTATTTGGCTGAGGGGTTATTTTCAATAGCTTGTGTATTGAACACGAAATAGATGAAGATGATCAAGTTGTATTTGTATCCACTTATCAAATTTATCAAAAGCCATTAAATTGATATTTTCATTTTGAATATTGTTAATAATCAGTAACTTATTCTGTAATTCTGACTTTCTTTATGTTCCAGCTCATTTCGGATCTTGCGTAAGTAATTTATGTATTTTATTTTTACACAGAGTAAAAATAATGCCAATGTACACTGACAGATCTAGAATTTGCAGCTATTACGTACACTTTTTTAATTCATATATATGGATTCAAATCCTCTGATTAGAATAGTACCGGTACCTGCCTTTGATTCAGATTTCATGAATATATCCTAATTCACACGCTGTGAATGTGATGAACTAAGTTGTAACTTTTAGATGTATTGAAGGCCTGTTCTGTTATTTTAATTGTCATTTTAATACAAAGAGATCTTTGTTATTGTTGTTGTTTTTCTATGACAGGACTTTGTGCATGCACAAGTTGTTTGGTAAATTTAGTGTGCTGGTTTAATGATTCACATCCAAAGAACATTTCTAGGAAATTAGGAAACCTGATGGCATTTGAAATATAAGCAAAATATGTTAATACAATTTGTTATTTTTTTCAGTCTTCTGAGCTATTTGAATTTTACCGTGCTGAGTGCGAGAGAATTAAGCAAAAGTATCTTCAAACAAATGTAAGCCATTTAGTTTAGTAGTTTTTATGTAATATGATTTTTTCAAATCTGTAAAATATTATTTCTTGATATTTTAATCAACAATAAATGGATACAATAATAGTACAGCTTTTATGCTGTTTAGACATTTAACTAATCCCTCTATTCGGTCAAAATGTCAAATCCAATCACTGTATAATCATCAACGTTGTTCCATAATCTTTGAATTTTGACATTCTCTTTTGGCTTGGGTCGGTATACTCCCCCCAGAGACCCACCTGTTTCTGAGTAATCTAAGATCTCCCATTTAAGACATCCCAATTCATTTTCACCAACTCACTTAAGACCCAACTTTTCACTTACCAGACATCATTTTCCAGTACTGAGCAACAAATATTGCAAACAATAAAGTCATGAACAAGATTTACTGTCTAGATTTCATTATCAATCAGTCTAAGACCCTAGTTTAAGACCCCCCTTTAGTGGATAAAAGCAAGTTAAGACCCCTATTTTGAGAAATCTAAGACGCCCTATGTTGATCCTTAAGGGAGCATATCCACCCAGATTTAACCATAGTAAATATACTTGCAAATGTACTCATTTTGATTAGGTAAAGCTGAATTTAGAAATTAGCCATTGTAAAAACATTTTGCATAGGCTTTGATGCTTGTTTATTTCCTGAAGGGAGAAGTTTTTGTTTGACTTTGCTTGTTCCTGCCACATTCTCTCGGTGGTTTTGTTGACAGCCCCAGTTCATAGTTCAGTTACTATGGTTACCAGTTCAGAGTCGGATTACTATGGTTACCACGGTACAACGATTTAAGTGTTTTTTTTAATCTGTAGGATGACGATGAAGAGGAAAAGTCGCGGCTGGTCACTGCTTACTATGTGGCTGAAGAAGTAGCAGCCAAGAATATTTTCGCCCTCTGGTATGAATTTTTATTATTTCTATAAAAAACACAAAGAAAATCACAATGTTCATCAAGTCATTGATAGATACATGGGCTTTGAAATCCCCACCTCATCAAAGATTGTATGAAACGGCTTTGTCGTGAATATGTAATATTTAGAAGCGCGAATGTCTAGCCAAAGACAGACTGACAGGTTTCTAAAGGTAGCTATTTTACTGAATATGTAAAGATATTGTTTTTTAAATCTTAAAGTCTACTTCAATATTCACACCATCAACTCAACTTCATATACCGTATTCGTTCTAATAAGCGCACATCCTCTTACAAAAAAACAAATTTCAGCCAAAAACAAAACACAAGAGATGTCTAATAAGCACACCTCCAAAACCATGCCTTTGAACCTCTTCCAGCAATGAAAATTAAAATGCATTAAGAGCAAACTTTTGCTCAAAACTTGCCACATGTCAAAATGCATGAACCGCGAAAAATAAATTTTACAACGCGCCTGGTGCAGTCACGTGGTTATCCGAATAATACGGCATGTTAGTCTCACAATATGGAGCCAGCCAAATGAAATCTTTGTCCATAAAACAAGATTTGTTTAATTTGATCTGTGTAAACAGGGGAGTGTGCTCAATAGGACAGGTGCGCTTATTGCAACAAATATGGTATTCTAAATTAGATATTGGTCGACATAGAGGATTCTTTATTCAAGTATCTAGGGCTATATCACATATCCTCTGCTGGGACTCGAACCCTGGACCACTGTGGCACCTGTTCACCAAGCACTTCAGGCAGGCACATTACTTTCATCAGAGGCGATGTGATATAGCCCCATAGACTTTGAGACGAATCTTCTATATCAATACTTACACCCACAGTGGTCCGGGATTCAAGTGCTGGCAGAGGCCATGTGATATAGCCCTATAGACTCTTTGTTAATACTTACGCACAATTACGATACATCAATCAATATTGATTGTTGATTTTTGCAGCAACAAAGGCCGGCCAGAGAATGAAATGGACCTGCACAGCCTGCGCCCTAGCGAAGTGGTCCCCTTTGTCCAGGCCAGAATTACAATGCTCAGTAAGTAATCTTATGATGACTTTATTTCTTCAAATGTGTGCGTCTCTAAAATAAACATTTGTCCATTGGCCGCTTGGGTAGGCAGTGCAACTCATGAGCAAACTCATTTCTAAAAGGTACCTATTCCAATGTTTTACACTGGCTAAGACCCCATTAATTGCGTCAGACCGTCAGTCTGTCCGGGTTGTTCCCCCTCTACAGGTTGCATCGTTTGAGCTAGGATGCTCAAATTTAGCATATCAGTTGTAAGTATTGACCTCAAGAACCCTACATGTATTTCACAGGAACCGAAATGGTCCATTTCGGGTCATTATTTGGTCCATTTCTTACTGTTACCCCTCTACAATTCACATTGTTTGAGCTAGGATGCTCAAATTTGGTTTGTCAGTTGAAAATAGTAATTTCTTGTAACCTATTTCACATGAACCAAATTGGTGCCTATTGGTGCTTATTGGTCCATTCTGAACCATTGTTTGGTTGATTTCTTACTGATACCCCTCTTCAAATAATATCATTTGACCTAGGATTTTCAATTCTGGTTTGTCAGTTGAAAATGGTGGCTTTTAGGAGCATATTCCACAGAGACCCAAATGGTACATACTTGGGTCCATTTCGGACCATTATTTGGTTGACTTCTTACTGTTACCCCACACATCGTCTGAGCTAGGATGTTCATATTTGGTTTGTCAGTTGAAAATGGTAACCTTTCTGCACCTAATTGATATGGACCACAATGGCCCCTATTTAGGGTCATTGTGACTATCTACTATGGCTAGATGGTCCCTGATTCGTTACCGATATACAAAGCACACCATTATAGTTAGAGTTCTCAATATCTGTATGTATGTTAATGGTGAATAATTGGAAGTATCATATCGACCACAATGGTCCCTATTTGGTTCCACTGTGGTTGTTTTTTAGCTTACTGTATCTTACTGACGCTATCTTGCTGACACTTTTCATGTATACAAGTGTGAATTAAAACTAATGAACTATTATAAAAATATATGCGTTACTATTTGATACCAAAAATACGATTTCAAAATTGCATAATTTGTTTCCAGGAGGTAGAGGAAAGGAGAAAAGACTCACAATAATAACGGGGAAAGGGCTCCATTCACGATATGGCATATGCCATGTCAGAGAGACCACGGTGAAATACCTCCGAGACCGAGGCTTGAAGTAAGTGCACTTATTGCCTCCCATTACTATTCAGCAATCAGTTACTAACTCTATTCCCTCTTTCTCTGTAGCAAGTACATTCCTGTCACAATATTGATGTCAGGGCCACTTGATGTAGTTTAATGAAAGTTCAAGGTTGTAAAACCTGTCTTCAGCTATGTCAATACATTGGTAGGAACATGCTTGGTGTAGAACAGAGTGACAGGAATAGAATTGAGTACACAAGTACGCATAAAACAGAACAGAGTATAAGGTTTAAAAGATACTAAAGTTTTACTAAAACACAAATCTTCACATAATTGATGCTTTCTCAAGGGTAAATTTTTTATTTTGGGTGGAACATTATACTTGTACTGGCCATAATGTGCGGCATTACACGAATGACGTAAAAAACGTAACGCTAACCAAAATAAACATTTTACACTTGTGAAAGCATCGATGATGCAAAAAATTCTGTTTTAATAAATCTTTAGTACTTTATTAACCTTATGCTCTGGTCTGTTTTAATCTGATATGATACGGGCAGCTTCCAGAACTTTTTATTACAAGTAAGCTTGACAAACATCCATAGCATTAATCAAATAAGCATGTACGTAATTGAATAAAGCAGAGCTGGCCACATGGTCAGCTAGGCTCTCACAGCGTCCATTGTTAAAATGAAAATACTGTGTGCTGAGATGTCAGTGAAATAAGCATGAGTCTGTTTGTTTTAGGTTCCATGAAGACGTGAGGAACTGGGGAAGGCTGGTGGTAAGAATTTAGTTTTTATCCATGCACACAGGCAGACAGACAGACACACACTCAGACACACACACACACACACACACACACACACACACACACACACACACACACACACACACACACACACACACACACACACACACACACACACACACACACACACACACACACACACACACACACACACACACACACACACACACACACACACACACACACACACACAGGCACATACAGGCACATACAGGCACAACTGTACTTCTGTGGCTGAATGGATAAGGAGTTTATCTTGGCATCCCTAAATAGTCGCACAAGTACAGGAATGACACCCAGTAAAACCTGGGGTACCTCACTTGGTTCTTTAGCATTTGTACATACAATTGCCACAGAACTGGGGTGGGGAATGATTGATTGTGTGAGTGATTTAAGCATTGTGGGGTGCGACTGTGAACCATTTACATACACACTGAATGTGTGTACAAGATACAGTAACTGGGGGAGATGGGATGTTGAAGTCACATGGAAACTGGGGTGACGGGTTGGAGAAGTCACAAGGTAGTCTTCAGTGAAATCACATGCCTAAGTCACAGCATTTTCTAACGGCTGAAAGACAAAATATCACATTCTGACAAATGCCCTGCATTTTATGAAGTAAATGTGGCGGTTACATCTAAGAGAAATAGCATAAGACAAAGACTTGGAAAACACTAACAGCTGAGATGGTGAAAGCAAGACAAGCAGAGGTGGCCATTGTCAACTCAGGAAACCCTTAATGAGTGAATGAATGTGGTGGGAAAATATATTTCTATACCAAGATGCCGCGATTTATAGGGGAATTGGAAGCATTTTGAAAGTTGTTTTTGTTTGGGAAAGAGGCAGAAGTTGAAGCAACTTTACATTGTTTATTGAGATGTCAACATGAAGTGAAGAAGAATATTTATATTTTTATGTGTACACATATTTGAGTTTATAGACCATTTTAAAGTACTATCATTGATTATAAAGAGATCAGGAGACATATATTGATATTTATACTATGCTTTTATATATATCTGTGTTTTATGAACCATTTTAAAGTGTTTAGTCATATCATTGTATATATAACAACATTTGGCAATATTTGATGTTATTTTTCTTTGTATGTTCAGACAATTGACATTTCACATTGTTTTTGCGACCGTTTTTCCTATATCATACTGGTCACGCAACCTTGGGGTCGTGAGTTCAAGTCCAGCCAGGCCCACTTGACATAGTGAAATGAAAGTTAAGCGTTGTAAACCCTATCTTCAGCTATGTCAATCCAGTGGTAAGAACTTGCTTGCCATAGAAAACAGAGAGAAAGATAGAGAGAGCGAGAGTGAGAGACAGAGAGAGAGACAGAGAGAGACAGAGACATAGACAGACAGACAGAGAGAGAAGAAAATTTTGTTTTAATGAATTTTGAAATTGATTTTATTATATACACATAGTTAATGAATTCATGTTCAATTAGGATTGAAGTTTTGACTAAAAAGCACCGAAAGAAATGTTCCCAGAGGCAGTGAGAAGATGGACAGAAAGAGGCAGAACCCACATGGGATGAGAACATGTAAGTTACTGACCCCCATTGTGATAGTTATTCACAGATATTTTGTTCAAGTCAATTAAATTGACTGAAAGAGGCAATATTCAAGATGACCAATTGATCTATGGTTGAAGGGAAATGAAATTAAGGCAGAATGTGCCCACAACAACAAAAAGGCATTAGTTATTTTCTTTCACATGATGATGATCCTGTATATGATTACATTAACTGAAAAAATAATTCAAAAGATTTTACCACTTCGTTAAAGTTTACCACCATGTTGAATTTATATACAAGACAATGGACTATCATATAAATTTCTCTTCTAATTAAGGTTTTGGAAAATGTAGTGTTGCATGGCACAATTCTTTATTGTACATGTTCACACGCATCACCTGAAATGTTTGAATTTTTTTTTTCACGATTTTACCGCTTTGTTACATTTTTATGACATATTTAATACCGCAAGTTTTAGGTGAAACCCGGGGGTGAAGCGCTGATGGAAAAAAATATTGTCATTTATCTGTGGGATCTAATGTATTTACAAATAAAGGTTACAATGAATTTGACAATATGCATTTTTTTATTCACAAACCATATTTCGAAATGTAAACTGTGGAACCAAAAGTGACAAACCATGTTTTACAAATATATATCAGTCGAGTCTCATCCCTTGTCATAACATAACATTCGTACTTATTAAAAATTACAAAAGTAAATTAGAGTTTACTTACCACTGTATACTATTTCCACTTTTTATTTACCGGTATAAACAAAAACTACACCTGTAAAATAGTAACTAACGTGCATGATGTGTACCTTGGTCTTTGGACATCGATTTTAATGACCTACAACATCCTTCTATGACCTACAACATCCTTGATGTTTAGAGACATTAGCAGATTGCTTATCTGATCAGATCCAAATCAAGTATTAATATGCTTGCTACTCAAAATTTTGTGTTTAGTGAAAAACTTCATGCTCCTTTCACAGGATCCCAATATATGCATCTGGCCATATGTACCTCTAAGTGTCGGCATGACTTTCATTGTTTCCATAATAAACATAGAAATACCTGCAAAACCCACACTGTATTAATTTTCTCTAAGGTCACAGTCCAAAGTGAAAGCTACTTTCTGGTGCCCAATTCCACAGAGGACCAGACTTAATGTTCTTGAAATTCAAGTCTATGTCCATCAGTCTGATGTAGAAATCTAGAAGTGTTCACTGAAACTGTCAATTATCAGTATAACTAATTTATGCTAACAATCTTACTTAACTATTCAGTCTCTCTTCATCTGGAAATGAAAAAAGACTTGCTAGAGACATGTGCATAGTACTAGGATCATTATGATACTGTCATCAAAATCATGCCAACAAATTAGCAATATTATGAAGGTTCAGGCTAAAAATGCTACGAATAGTACATTTCAGTAATGTTCAGGGTCTAGCAGTACACTTTAAAGCTAAAAGCAATCATAAAACAGAGTTATTTTTGCTCCAAACTGCAAAAAAACGTATTTATTTGCATGGGCGATAAAATAATTTTTTGAACACTTTTTTGTTTCTTGCTACTGTTTTTCAAAGATGAACGGGCAGCACTAACATCGGTAATCATCGGTAATTGCCGTAAATTGACAAATCCGAGCTTTTGGGCACATTCAACCTTAAGTGAAAAATTCAAGATAAGCAGTTTCAAGGTAACGAAGTTCTACTGGAATGTGGAGTTTTTTATTGTTTTTACATTTTTTTGATCCATTCTTTTGAACTAATTTTGTTCTAATAATGGTTTCAGAACTGGTACGAGGACAAGCTTCAAAGTGCGAGCGTTGTGTCTCTGGACTCCTGATGAGATACACGTAGTACATCATTTAGCAGCTGTGAGTGCAACTTGCAAAAAAAAAACAACAACAGGTAGCTATGACCAAGTTCATTCACATTGCAGACAATGGTGTAGTCATAACAGGGAGGTTCTACTGTAATGGTGTGGTCAAAATAGGGAGGTTCTACTGTATAAAGATAAAGATCATATTTTTGCGCATTATCTAAACTGAAAAAAAAATAAAGGTCTCAATTTTCTGTTTGTGAAAAGCTGCATCTAATCACCAAATCACATCTCCTCATATTCCTGTTACTCATCAGGGTTTTTTTTCTCACCAGGTGCCTCATCCTCCTAGAGTGACGTTATTTATACCAGAACAAAGTGTTGATGCGACAAACTCAAACATTGGATGACTTCATCTTTCCCAAGACGTATATATTGTGCCATCGAGGTGATATGATGTGTCAGGAGACGTACTTGGGCTGCATTGATCTCCGGCATTGATGGAGTAATTTGAACTGAATGTGTTTGGTAGCCACAATGGTCAAATGCTAAAAAACAGACTGTCCTGAATGATAATGATCAAAGGTTTCAAGTGTGAAATTGGAAGACATTTATATAATAATTTTCTTGTATTCTGAGTTGTTGCGGTTTAATTCAATAGGATATCTACATTAAAATGTTAAACACTATAATGTACACTCAATATTAACGCTTGTTCTTTTATTGTGCAGTACATTTGGAGTAAAATATTGTGTCCACAGTCTCATGTATTTATCAACATTCAATTATATTACACATTCAAACCTATTGGAATTGCACAAAATATTGTTCATTTTGTAATTGTGAACACATCATAGTAGATGTATACCAATGAATTGCTTTCTAAATATCAGACTTTTAAACTTTAATTTCCATTAATATGTTTGAAAAGTTTTTTTACTGGAAATCATGTTTCTTCTTTTTCAGTACTTAAAACAAGTCTAGTCACACGATTTTAACGGATATGACAAGTTATCCACTTTACAGAAATAAAATGTATTAACCTATTTGCATTTTTATTGCCATTTGTCCATTTTCCAACGTAAAGATAGTTAACAGACCTAGTTCAGAGTATTTGCACATTGAAGCTTGAAAGTGACCAAAGTGTTTATTTTGTTATTAGGATAAATTGTACCCAGCAAAGCTGATCACAATGTAACTGCAACAAACCTCTTACAGCAGAACTAAATGCATGACCCAGACGAGGTCATAATACGCTAGAACAAGCATACAATTGTAAGAACAAAGACCCTGTTATTATACATGTGAATAGACATCGCGTTTGACATCAGGGAAAATATGTAATACGCTTTATCTTGAGAAATCTTGAGAGTATTTTGTGTACAGTAATCATTACATAATTTACATGTCTAAGTGTTAGAGATGTTTTTAACTTATGATGCAAACAAACTTTTGTAGCAATCCACCTAAAAAATTAAATAAAACACATTTACGCAAATGCTTGGAATAAATAACACCATGTTTTTTACAATCACAATATTGGTGAGCTTTCCAATATTTTCCTAACAATAAACTGTACCATAAATAATATTTATTAATATAAGTTTCCATTGAAAAATGCAGGCGTCAATCATAAACAAATAAACATCAATATGATGAAATTAAGAAGCTTTTGTGATAAAAAATATTCTCATTTTGTAACTCCATAATCATAATGCAAACTAAATACTGTGAATATTTGGGTAAATACATTGAATATGAAAGTGAACAATAACTTGGGGCTCAACGTCTATATAAACCTTGCATCCAACTCAAGATCTTCCAGACGACGACTTGCAATATGTTATTTTTTTGTTGTAGGATATAGCATCATACAATTTAACAGTTAAATCCCAGTCTTACTTTAGTAATTCAATTCGTCTTTTGACTATGTGCTTGAACGGTAGCCAAAAAATAAATGTATTTTAAAAATCACAGAGATAATTTTATCTGAAAATAAACCTATTTTGTTTGAAACATGCAGATTTTCATGAGAAGCGGTTGCCATTACACCACATGTTACAAAGTGATTACATGATGCGTCTTCTCTGTCAATTAAATTGAGCATTAATTTCGTGCTTAATTGGAAGCATATCTATTTATGTGCATTGGTTACATGTTCATAAGACTGTGGCTGGGCTGAACTGCCTGCTGCCATCACATGCTATGACCACAGGGCAGAGTAAACTTTTCACTCACCACCCTGCCCCAAAGCCAACCTAGATAGAAGCCTATTTCCACCCTCATTTATGCACACGGATACCACGGAATCACTTATCTGACCACCATATTTGAACACCTCTCTCTCTGCCAGCGTGCCATCACTTCGCTAGCATACGTTAGCGTTCACGTCGATTCCCGTGTCCTCTATGCCGGCCAACCAGCCCTTGATACGCCGCTCGGGCCGGGTGCTGCAGAAAGGGCACTTGACGGCCGGCTCGTCAATGGCGACCACCACCGTCTGGCCTCGCCGTGGCTTGGACATGCGTGACAGCATCTGGTGGGCAGAGCGAGAGATCTGAGGGCATGGTAAGTAACTTTATGAAAATCAAATCTCGGTTCAATTACAGCAGAATCTCTATTAGAGAACCACCTTTAGGACCAGTGTTACGTGGTCTCAATAGAGAGGTGATCTCTATACGGAGGTTCATTCTTATAGCTTTATGAAAGTTTGGGACCGTGTAAAGTGGTCTTATAGAGGTGGTAGCAAAAAAGAGGTGGTCTTAATTGGAGGTTTTTACTGTATATAGGAAGTGGATTTAAACTATACTAGAACTACTGGTTTTAAAAAAAGCAGTTATACGGATACAATCTTGGGTATGGGACCCGTTTATGAATGCAGAGCATCCCAGTAGCCACACCCATATTGGGGTTTTGTCATTGCATTAATCAAGCGACACACTGAAGTAATATAACATGGCAGATGCCATGTGAAACTTCTGTGTAGGAACTTTTAAACTCCAGAAGTAGAGTTTTAGTGGTTGTTAATGAGACAATTCAGTGGCAAAACATGATTTGCAGAAAGAAGAATACTAAGGGTATATAATGCTAGAGCCTAGAACACATATAACCTTGTGTTCCATTATATAATGCAACTACTGAGAGCAGGGTATTAAAGAAGTCATTATCCGAACTGAGAGAGGTTATTTTTGTGCAAGTATTGAATGCATTTTGATATGTTGTCATCATAAATTTGTAAATCCTCAGGTAACAAGCTTGAAAAGTATATATTAAAGATTGGACATGTTTTTTAGACTATAAAGTACAAAATATTAATGTTACCTCATGATGTTTCTTCACCTGTTCTTCTTTTTTGCACCCATACACATTAATGACTCCCACAACCTAAAAAAAAAGAAAAGAAATAATCATAACGTGATTGCAGACATTGTAGGACATTTGACGTATTTGACATAAATTACTTGGTCATAATTCATTGATAGAATGTGATGTTTCAACTATTCCAAATTCATAATTTGAGTGTTATATGTTCTGAACTACTATTTGAAATGTGTCGCAAAAGGACACAAGGACACAGCACTTATTTTCAGACTCCACGTAGGGCTCTATCATGTAAGTTTGTATTACGTGCAATATAACTTTATCAATTGATATAATACCCACACCACTCCTATCGTACATAAACCTACTATAAAATTGGTGTTTCCATGGTTATTTCATCTTATTTTAAAAATTAGATTTTTGTGACTCAATATATTCTACGCGAATTTCTCTTCAGAAATGATCGGCCTACTATTCTGCTTGGAGACCTAAGTAAATGTCATGCTGTTAAGCAACATTCTTTAATATCGGACTGTGGCCTAAAACTGCTAAAAGACCAAAATCAATGAACTAAGAATGTACATGAATACATTCCAAATGGACATGTATGCCATGTCACCTTTTTATACTTCTTTTTCCCTGTAAGCTTATTCTCCAATTTTTCAGGTGGCGAGACTTTCTGACAGTTACACATAGTGTAAAGGAACTTGGCCGGTCTCAGTCCTGGACCATCAGGTACCGGGGACTCAGCACCCTTCTTTTTCTTGCCCCCAGCAGACGCTTTGGATGGGAACTTCTGGAGCAGGATGGACGTGGCTGAAAGCGCTTTGTCTCCTGATCCCTGCTCACAGCCACCAGGGTCTGGAAAAGTCATGTCCATCAAAGAATCTACAATTTAGAACCTCGCTTTGAATCAAATAAAATTTGTGGTAGGATTCTTATAAAGGATTTGGCCAGCAATTAATTTATTGGTATATAGGGAATGTTCTTAGAGAGGTGGTCTGGATTGACGGCTATATTAGCTATATCACACAGTATGAGCTGGTGTTTTTACCACCGTAGAAATTAAGCCCTTTCAATGTTATAATTTAAATTAAAAATTAAAAAGTCTGTCATTCTTAATTTCCTATAGTTTGACACTGTTATGTGGTGTAGAAATCATCTTCATTAGAAGACACTCTTTAAACACAAATGTACTACAATTCACATTTCAACATCATAAAGAACAATATCTTCGCCATTGATCATCACTATTTACATACCTTTACCGCCATCAGCTTTTCTTTTATCCAATACACCATTTGATTTATCGCCTTCAAGCTTTTGTCTGTCTGGGTTATCAGTCTCACTTTCGTCACTAGAGTCTTCAGCCACATCCTCCACCTCCCCACCAGAGTCATTTTCCTGCACAGCAGTTTTAAACACATTCTCCGAGGCACTTTCACGTTCACCTGTTTTCACCTTATCACTGTTATCACCATCCTCAGACTTAGTCACAACCACATGTGGATCCGGTAACAAGTCTCGCTCTTCAAGATCCTGCCCACTAGAGACTAGTTTTTCCAGTGATTTGAGTTTATCTTGAGCACTCTGCTCTGGCTCATCAACCACCTTATCCTCATGAGCTACTCCTTCCTCATCTCCATCATCCCCATCCACTTCCGTTTGCACTTTCTCCCAGTCATCCTCACTCCTAACCTTCAGCAGCTCCCGGAATGGATCTGGATTCACCTCATCATATCTTCGATGTGGCTGGCCAATAATATACTTGGGCGTCTTCATAGTAATCACGGGCACTGCTTCGGGGCGGGCCCGACAGCTGCCGTGTCTGGTCAGCATGGGGCTGGAGACCCCTAGGATGGTGGCGGTTGTGGTAGAAGAGTGGGCACTGGCAGGGCGGGGTCTGCGGGGTGCCGAGGCCGGGCCGAGAGTCTGGAGCTTCTGCTTGCGTTCAAGCTTCTCCTCACGCCGCCTCTGTATAATGTTTATATAACAATATTCAAATGATTGTAAATCTAGCAATATTTGCATATAACTTGATTTGTGAATTTTACAGTTTGGCTAGTTTTCTAAGTTAGACTTGGGAAGAATATAGAGGGGCCATGCGCCATGGCCCGATATTACATTGTATATAGAGTGCAGTCACGTGCTCACACACCTGCTTCCGTCTCTCCCACTCCTGCACAGCACTACTCGCCGGTCCAATGGACTTCACGCTCTGTTGGTCACCAGTAGATGGAGCTGCAGTATTGGTAACGGCGATACTACCTCCACGAGTACTGGCTACTTCAGTACCACGAGTACTTGCAACGTCAGTACCTCGGGAGCTGGCTGGGCGTTTGGACGAGCGCTTGGACATCTGATGGGGTTAGAAATAGTCTTATTAAAAATAAAAACATTAGCTGCATACAAACTAAGACTTATCAAATAAAGTGAACAACAACGGATGAATCACAAAAAAGTAAAAAAGAAATATGGTAGACAGACTTTTCACGCTACCCTTATTATTGCTCTCCCATCCCATAGTACTCACCTGCTGTTAATTACGTACCTACATCAGTATTCCAAACATGGAAAAGGCAAATGAAGGGTATCAAACAAGCAATACAGAGAGGACCAAAGAATATTGAATACATGTAGGAGGAAAAGATAAAAAGATGTCACCTGCAGCCTACCCACCTTGTCGTCTGCCTTGTTTCCCGAGTTCACCTTGCTCATGATCATCTGTTTCCAGAAGCTGGGAGCTGTGGATATGCATATAAACATACAATAAGATTTTATTTTCATCTAACATCACACACGTATAAATGAGTATTACATTACTCACTAGCACCTCCAATCAGGGGTCACTTTCCGTTAATTCGTCCGTCTCGCTGAAAGAGGACGTTTTGATTCCAGCTTGGATGTTGGATCACCAGCTCAACGTGTAAGTTACGGATGATTGTGATGTTCAGACATCGATAATAGGATTTTCTTTTATTATGATGGTAAAATCTATTACAATAGATGTTCTTTCTGAAAATATTACTCATAGGCAGATCCAGTGTGGGCAGCAGGGGGCGTGCACGCCTCTTAAAATTTCTCACCCCAAAATTTCTTTTTCAATCATTTTCTGGCATATCTGCTATCCACTGTACAATCCAAACCCATAGTTGCCTCAAGTGCACCAAACCTGGATCTGCCAGTGTTGCCATAACAACACCCCTTCCCCTCTGACCTGCGGCCGCCGCCGTGAGTCGCTCTCGCGCCAAGTCCTTCTTCTTCACTTCCGGTTTCTTGGCCGGCTCCGCCACCGTCACGCATTTCTTCTTCTTCCGCTTCCGGAACACGGGCAAACCCTGCAGGTGGGGAATACCGTTACCACACCTAGAGTTTAGCTGATTACCCAACTGCAAAGCTGTTATTATGTAGGGATTTTTGTTCATTGTTTTGCAGTTGTTTTCTTTTACGCGTGCGTTTACCCTCTTCCACGTGGAAACACCCCAGTTCCGTAGCAATTGTATGTATAAATAAAGAAACATGTGATGTACGCCTGGTTCCACTGGGTGCGTGGAAACTGATGAAGCCAGGTTCATAGATGTAGCGCACTTGACATCCGATCCTCAGTGTGTATTTTTTTTTTTAAATTACGTCTATGAACTTTGCTACATATCAGCTTCCACATGGACGTATATGAAAAAAGGGCAAATCAAAAAATAAAATCACCTTTATAATAACTGCCATGGAACAATAGATGACATGACCACAACTTGACCATATTAACATAATCTCCTGCTGGTGGTTTACCTCTGGTTTCGCTGCCTCCACCTCCTGGCGGGCGATCTGGCGGTACGCCTTGGACAGCCGGAACTGGATGCAAAACCCGGACTCTAGGTACTAAAAATCCAAGCACACTTGTATTGTCATTGCAGGAAATAAGGAAGCTGTCATTTTTTATAAGAGGGAGCTGGGGGCGGTCGGATGTGTGTCATTAGCTGACACTGGAATTTTATCCCCCCCCACACCCCTTGGAAGTTGTGCACTCAGCATTTAGCCCCCTCCCTCACACTTTGTGCAATGACACCCCCCCCCCTTCATTTCTGAGTGAATGCAACAAAGCACTTATACATTGATCTGATAAAAGACAACATAAAAAATGTAAAATGTATCACAATTTCATAAGTTGTGTATCATGGGAGCATTTTGTTTTTTACGTAATACATGTCCTGATCTTGATGTTAATATAGGTTGAACAGTGCTATGGTCATCATCACTATGTTCAACTGAACTATTATCTGATTCTTCGGCGATTCTATAGTTTGTCTGTTCTGCTTATTTTACTATGGTCATACATTTTTGCAAGCTGTACAATGACCTACAATGTATGCTATCAAAATAAATCATATTACTATTAGTACTAACTAATAGTAGATACCACTAGTAAACATGTAATGTACGCCATACACCCCCCACCCCCCACCCGGGCCCCGCACCTTGGGCGGCTTGGGCGTCTCCTCATCGTACGGGATCTTCTTGCCGTCCTTGGTGCCGTACTTGGCCAGCAGGAAGCGCAGGTCGACCTTCCGCTTCTCCGCCGCCGCTGCTGCCGCCTCGGCGTCCCCAGGGGCAGCCATGTTAGCACTGCACGTAGGAATAGATATGTTGTAATAAACCATGACCTTGAGTATATACATGTTAGAATTGGTTAAGAGGATTATTTGCTCCAAGCTCATAGGACACTGGTTGTAGTACAGGGTTTGAGTCTCTACAGTTGCTATGTGTTATGGCACTGTAGATTTTTTTAGAAAGAATTCTCTACGTTACTCTGAAATGTAAATGTGCTTATACTATTTGCGTTTCACAATGTTCGCTGCTTTAAGATGCCGATCTGATGCTGGTTTCATACCAACGGCTTGTTAAACTTGAAAGCGAACTGCATTGGTTTTCTTTGTTTTTTTTGTGTGTTTTTTGCTTTATAGTTGGTGTTAAAACAAAACCACACCCTCAATGTTTGACACGTTGCATTCATGCTTCTAAGAAACAAGGTGATTATGAAAAAAAGCAAAGAGGATGTTTATTGCTCGTCAATGATTACTGCAGGTGACGTCGTTCAATTGAAGAGTAACTGAACATCGCGTATTACACCGAGTTTTAACGCACTTGAGACAACCTAATGGCCGTAAGTTGTGTGTTGGTCCACTCTAGGGTACTTGCAGCAAATGGAAGTGCCATGTAGGCAAACAGATCACACGTCAAGTTATCAGTCAACCCACATTTAACTTACACACATAACATGCAATGCTATTGTAAGCGACTTCTTGAATATGTTATGTCCTTTGATTTGGTTATTACATATCAAAGTCTGTTTATTTTAAGTTTTCATGTAAATGTTAAAGTTTCTTGTAAATGTTGAGTTTTCTTGTAAATGTTATTGTTTACAGGTGAGCAAGAATAGTCCACTCCCTACAATGCAATATGTTTCAATATCACATTTTCCGCTCCGCCTCTCGGCCAATCAGAATCGAGTATTTTCAGCAAACATGGGAGAACCACCATTATATCCGATAGTCAAGTATATTATCAACATTCATAAATGTTTTATAGCAATTAACTATTCAAGGCTCAGTGTGTTCTTTGAAGGTGTTGATAGTTACCTTGAACATTAGCAACAAAACAGATCTCATTGATACGTGTTATTAAGGTCTGTGTACCGTGTCAATATATTAACCAACCCATGTATGCTTTTATTAATTAATAAAATATCTGTAAACAAATTAAAGTATCATTCTGCGATGCGAATGATCAGTGGCAGGTCCATGGTAGTCAGCAAACTATTAGGGTGAGTTTGCTCAACACCAACTCATCAGACCGGACAGCCACTCATCACATTATTTCTAGCCCCTAGTCCACTTGGATCCTATCACTTTTGATCAATGTCTGCAATTAAACTCCGCTATAGTTCAGGAAAGGGTCCATGGCCTTCTAACCATGACATCATGTCTCCAAAAAGGCATATATTCTATTGTGCCAGAATCATTGTGCTTACCTCATCACTCCTACTACTCCTACTACTGCCACCACCAGGCCACCGTTTCAATCGGTCTCAGGATCACCAATCTAGTTCTCAAGCTGAACATCCACTAATATGATTAACTCCACAGTCGGCTATTATCAATTAATCCACAGCTACCATCCATGTTGGAGAATTAAACCCAGTGTTCACGTTGACATGCTTCCATATAACCTTAACAATATGTCTTTATTATTCAGACTTTATACCTACATGTACCATTCATGCACGTCTTGATAAGGTGGGATCACATATACCACTTAATGCCATACATCGTTAATAGAAAATTAATAAATCCACATTGAGTTTGAACTGCAAATATATAAACCCACCCGACGACTGGTGCGATTGGCAAAAATGAAGATCCTATTATGAAGGCCCAGTCAGACAATCATGAATATTTAATCCTAGGCAAAGATAGTTGATGGAATAGGTAGGGATATACATGGTTCAGCTTCATCTCACGTAGACTAACAGCGGGTGCATGTCATAGCATGTTGCTGACTTTCTGTATTTCTATTTCATAAATATTTGATAACTTTTATATTTAGATTTCTTTACAGCATACATTGGGATAAGTCAATGATTCTATGTAATATTGAACCAAATTTTGGAGGAAAAGTCTGCAAAAGCAGAAACAGCAGAAACGTGTACAGCAGGACCTCAATTCACGGCCTCTATTGAGGGATTTCTGTAATGAGACCTTTTCCCATGGTACCAAACATCCACAAAGAGAAGAGGCTATCACGAACCTTCAAACTGAGACTACCTCTCTATGAAGACCAGCTCATCCGTGGTCTTAATTGGCACGATCTCCTGTATCCACCATGAAATAGGTCCGTCTATACCTAAAATAACAAGTCAACAACAGCCAACATAGTAGGTCTGTTTCGACTCAAATAATCGCTAACGCCAGACCCTGGCATTATATCATTGACAAATGCACTTAGACGTAAGGGAGGCATCCAACTAACAAGTCCGGGAACGCATCTGGTTTATGAAAACACAGACACATCAAATTAAATATGATCAAGTAGTTGTTCATACAATGGCCTGTTGTTTTCAATGGGGAAGGTATATTTGTAGTTATGTGGGATCCGTTGGCTGTAGCTGTGATACATATCACACTGCGGAAGGTTATTAGAAGGGACATTGGATTAAATGTACACTACCAGAACAAGCTTTTTGGAAAGGGTGGGGCGAGGGTGTGTGTGTATGTGGGGGGGGGCATGCGACTCGATTTGATGTGTGAAAATTCTATATCCTATAGAAGCAATCTATTACATCGACTTATCAGAGGTAGAGCTATCAGCGAGTCCATTCCACTTAAAAAAGACTTTTGTAATAAGTGTCTTATAGAAGGGTTATAGTAGTGAGTGGTATCTACACGTTTAATCGGTACACATCAGTGGTGTGAAGGCTAATGTATATGATGAATGCTACGCAACTGACTATGTTCATAATGTGGCTGAAGAATGGAAATGAAACTGACCTAGGTATGACAGAAAATTGAAGATAAGTGATATGGAGATACCATTCAAATGTGCTATCCTCTATATCATTTAGCCATTTCAAACCCATCTACATATTCATTCTTCATGAACAAATTGCCCATGTACGTATATGTAAACGTATAGGTTACTATTTTTACTCCCAATCGACTACATCAACATCATGTCATTAGCATCTTTGACACACTATATCGTCTTTTGCAAATACCACACTGAGTACCCCTGATGTTGACCTTCCGTTCATCAATTAACTGATCGTATAGTTATAACCAGAAGTTCCTTTAGCAAACATGATATTTGATGTATTTATCTCATAGCTCCCTATTTGAATGTCCAAAAGTTAAAATAATAAGTTGTAAAGCACAACAATCGCAAACTATGTCAAGTTTATTTTAATTACATTAGAAGTTTTACATATTAACTAATCATACTTACTTCTATGTGTTTCTGTCTGTTGTATATAGCCACGCCGTTACATGATAGCTGACTTGGTGGCTTCTGTCGTAACCTTATCCTGTATATTGAGATAATGAGAAGATACAGTGTTATACGTCATAGAAATATCCCGTGCATTCTACAGTCTTATATGTCACAGACAAAAACAAAATATATTCCATTTCATCAGTGTACACAACAGTTCTGGCTACTCCTAACTTTTTCATCCAATATTCGACTATCCGATAACCGTTTTCTTATATAGAACTCCATACAAAACAAGTATCAATGGAGGAATGATAACAGAGTATAAGTCCAAATCCACAATGGAACTGACAATGTCTGACATGGCAACTTCCAAGTCAGAAATACTGTTACAAATGCATTGAGTAAAATAAAAAGAAGTCTGCCTTCATTCGGCAATAGATACAGTAAGACCTACACTTCTGAACCGCCCACCTTGTACAGAGCAAACCTCTGTCTTAAAGGCATTTTCACGATTATGAAGCTTTATACACATATCTCTGCTGATCTGCACATGAAGGGACCACCTCTCTATCGAGACTGTTTCAAGCCAATACATTGGATGGTCCCAATAAAGAGGTTTTACTGTAGTTCATGCCTCAATCCAGTGTATTAATCTATACGGTGTTGGGAATAATAGTCAGAAGAATGGATTTTTGAATTAACTATGGCTTTATTATTATGATTAGTCATTACCATCCAAGGAGGAATAATTGATTACAAGTTGTATTGGTGCAAACTGCTATAAGGTCTTTATTATTTTCATTTTTATCAATATGAAACCCTTCTTTACTAAAAAGTGTTTAAAGTCACACGTCCAGTTTTTGCTGAATGGTATATACTGCCATTAGACAATTCTAATTTTGTATCTAATTCATGGATTCATCAATTTAATCATCGTTTAACTCAACGTGTATTCTCTGTGTTTTATATATAGTCATTACGTCATTTTCATTTGTGAAGATCTAAAATCATACATTACAATGATTATTTTAACTCCTTATTTTCTTGTCCGCCTTTAACATACAAATCGATACTTTATTACATATCTATGTCCATTCAATTTCAGTATAGCTGGTAGGCTGTTTCCCTTGACAGATGTATTTGATAGAACTTATATTTTCACCATATTAACTACCAGAAAGAGCTTTATCCAAAGACAGTGTCTTCTGGCATGACGAGATGTACCGACAATTTCCCCATTACAAGCCGCCATATTGGAATCCAAGATGGCCGCCAATGCGTTTACACATAAACTTTCTTTATCTTAGCAAACATGTGAGTGATTTGATAGAATTACATATTGCAATTTTTGTATCATTCAGTGTACATCATGATCAACATCGACATCCTATACCGTATGGTTATTGGGTTTGTCCAATTGCAATATGATGCTGCTTTCAAAACTTCTATAGTTAAAACCCAGATTACAGTCATTAAGCATACATAAAATAATAATGGCAATTTTCAGTATCTACCCAAGTGGCCGAGAGCTATCTGAGTTTACTCTGAAGTGTTCTCTAAGTAGGAAATGACTATTAAAACGTGTTGTATGACACACCAAATCCGTGTATGTTTATAAGGTTAACTATGATGTTTACAGAAATCTCAAGCTTTTGTGAATAGACACTTGAGGTTGAAGATTGATAGAGTGCACGGCAAATTATGTTGATCTGTTTCATTGGGATAGATCTATTGTGGGATTATCATTATGGTTCTGTGTTGTTACATAATCAGCACAATACACAAAGATTGTTATTACCAAAGCACGGCCCTGTTACAAAGTTATATGAAACTGTTCATTTACGTTATTGAGATAAGTTATTTGAAATGAGTAACTTACGGTCAACAAGTGGATCAGACGAGAGATTTATAGAAAAGTGCATTAGTGTATGAAAAGCGGCTATTTTGATACAATTTTAGTTATTTTAACACAATTTGAGGGCATTCGTTCTTCCTCACTGCCAGATCCAGGTTTTCAGAGAAAGGGTGATGGGGGCACCCACCGTATTTCATGCATTTTATTTGCACAAAGTCCCAGAGATACATGTATTTCTTGGCAATGTATTACAATGGATCATAAAATTGAAGAGTATATAAAAAGTGAAGCACCTGCTCTAAATAAAACCATTATTATACGGCTATTAACTTCATTTTATTGCATGCGGTAATAAATATTTTAGAGTGAGGTCATTTAGTGAAGATGTCGTTTACAAAGGTTTCAACATAGTAGTCCATGGTCCTGTTCTGGTGTCCGCAATGAAGCATTTTTGATTGGCTGCAACGACTAAATCTATGGGAAAGGAGTAGATGAACCTCCTGAAATGGCGTTTTAAACTATTCGGATACATTATGTTTGAACGTAATACAGCTTTAATTTGGGTAAGACAGGGCTTTGGGCGTGAAATGATCCCTCTGGTATGGTTCGGGCGGAAAATCCACTTTCATCTCGGAAGAAAAAAAAAAGAAAGAACGTGTGTTTTCGTTGCCTCCATTGGCACTTGAAGGGGTCATATTTTATTCTGGCACATCAGTTTCGTTGATTCATGGTCCCCAGCTTCATGGGAAGGTGTAGGTGACATGTATACTACTATGAATTACAAACAGTCTATTATACACACTATTACTATTATACAGACTTATTGCTAAATGAAACTATGGAATATGGGGAAAATATTTAAATTGTAATTAAGATTGTACATATTAGAGCATAAAGCAAGCCTAAAACAGATGCCCTGGCTCTCCTGGTCTCTGTGCCTGTTGGTTACCATGCTATTTGTGTATTTACTTTTTAGTTGTACCAAATTTCTCTTTAACCGTGAAATCTAGTCTTTGCAAATGTCGATATCTTTGAAGATATATGTCTTTTTGAGAAAAAGCCTACGAGGGATTTTTTTTTTTTTATTCTTTAATTTTTCCTTGAATTATCATAGTTTTTAGCATACAAAAAAATGTAGTCAAAACATTGCAGGAAATCGGTGTTTTTCAAACACAAAAAATACATGTAAAACGATCAATTGAGTAGATAATATGAATAGGCATTGCCTAAACCCAGCCGCAGCTGGTGATTTCAAAGAGTCAAAAAATTGTATAAGCATGTATTCAGTATTTAAATGGTAAAACAATTAACTAATCAAAAAGGTTTATGGATGGTTATCGTTAAAAATATATTATCTATAGTATCTACTGCATAATGCAGTGACAGATCACATATTTGGCTTGATTGGGGGGCAAATCTAAAACTGTATAGTAAATATACACAAGTAAAAAGTAAGTAAAGTCACTTCCAGATCAGCAAAGCCGCCATGTGCCCAGTGTTGCCGGTTAACTAAGGGGGTTTGGGTGCGTGGTTCCCCAGATTTATTTTATTTTTTCATTTTTTTTTTTATTAGATCTCTAATGGTGCATCCTGAGAGCTATTTTTAAAATCATCGGAGCAAAGATGGTGCCTACCATCATATTTTGAAATACATCTAATTAACCTGTTTTGTGTAGTGTGAAATTTTGTCTTTAAAACTCTTTGTTCTTTTTTTTCTTTTTTTTTGGGGGGGGGGGGCAAACCTCTAAACCAGCTGTTAACACCTTAATCAAAATTTTATTGTACTAATGTACTCTTACGACTAACTCATGGCTTATTCAGTTCTCTTGTCTTTAGTTTATTGTTTACTTTTTGTTTGAGTTTGTTTTTCAGTCTTTATTGTCTTGAGTCAAGACTTGACATTATACAAAGTCATACATACATACATGTACATACATCCTCTTCGTGAACCAGTATTATAAGCCATGCATACGGTGGGATATGGACAGACACTTCAAGTTGGACTAATGCTTATTCAGTTTGTTTTAAATACAAATTCAGGGAATGCAATATTTTACACGACACTAGATCCACATCTTCAGGGAAGCTGCTCCACCAGTTAATAACCCTACTGGAAAAGAATTATGTTGTAGGTTGCTTTGGCATCTCTTTTTAGCTATCTTATAGCTGTGTCCTCTGTTGCTGCCTCGTTCCATCTAACCAAATGGTGGGAACTTTGTAAATAGTATACCAAGCCAAGAGGGTGTTTGAAAACTTCGCTCATGTCCCTCTATTTCAATGATAGTCTAGTGAAGGGAGTTTCAGTGTTTTGTCCAGATTGAAATTGAATTGCGGCTGGTATTAAAATTTTGAGGCACGGTCTTTCAGATAATTATATTTATCATTCTTTTTTCATGTAATTTCATTGGTTATCATGATCCACAAGTACCCGATAACCTGGAGAGGGTTATCACCCCTCTTCAAAGAGGGGTGATACCATGGTTATCATCCGATGATTGTTCTCGGCCGGAATACTTTTTCACATTTTTTAAAACAGTGTTGTAATTGTTTAGAAAAAAAAGATAAATACAAAAACCGGATTCGTTGTGTAACATGAATTATTTTAGTACTATGCACTAGATTCTATGTATACAATTGCTTCATGACAAAATTTTACATTAACCCATTTAATACCACGTTTTACCATTTCATAATATTATTACTACACAGCGGTGTGTAATTCGTAAAATTCGAAGCAATTATAAGAAAACAAAAACATATTTTTAGTAAAATCCAAAAATATCCTATAATATATTATAACACATGAGTTTAATGTAAAACTAAATACATCCATTAATGTACACGTGCGCTCCTTTCCCCTTAAGGAGACTTGCTGGAGATAAAAAAAATCGTAAAATGTTTTTGTTTTTCATTTTAGTATAAAAGTACATTCATTTCCCTTTTTAAAAATGTATAACACTTTAGGGTTTGCGGGAAGAGAATTTGGTTTATGGACCATACAAAAGATCATGTATACAGTTTCGGTACAGGCAAAATTAACATTGACTGAAATGGGAAAAAAAACTACGTGTCTTGATCTTGACGCATAATTTTAATATTTATCACGTAAACCAACTCATTTTTCCATTTTTTTTGACTAGCCATAATCAAAACCTGCTAAAATAAAAAAAAATCACGCATTGCGGCGGGGCTACTTTTTGCGCTACACAAGGTCAAAGGTGCAGGTCATGACAATTTTTCTTCAGAAACCTGGCCGAAATAGACAATTTGCACATTTCTTTAAGTAATCATACAAAGATAGGGTTAAACAAATTTTTGTGCCCTGTCATTAGAAACATTTGCTAAGACTCTTGGTTTGTTTGCATTGTTTCTTTCTGAAAGCAGTTTTTTCATAGCATCCTGGCCTCTGGATGCAGCAAGCTTGAAATGGGCAAGCCGTAAGCCAGAGGAAGCTGCTTTGTCCAGGAGGCCTTTTGACAGTACTTTGTCGTCGACAGATCTTAGGGTTTCCAGATTCTGCCTCTTAGCAATCTTGTGATGGAGTCTATCTAGAACAGAAGACAATGAAGATGTGAAGCTTTGAATGGTGGCAGGATCAGTGGATTTCTTCATTTCATCCAATAAGGTAATCAAAGACTCTACATCTCCAATGGCATTATGAGCATCATAAGTGCTCTTGAGGATATCCTTCAGTAATGCTGGCTGTGAATAGCCACCATTACCCCTTCTTCCTGGATACACACTTTTTGCCAAAGGGAGTGTGTCTTAAAACCCGATAACCTTTTTCTGAAAGGCCTCGATGAGATTCACATCCATAAGGTGCAGCAACAGAATGCGGCTGTCAAAACTATTAACATTATGTGCCACCAGTATACACTTTTCAGGCAGGTAGTCAATGAACTGAGTCAATGCATCTTTCACTGTGGAGCTGTTCACCTTTTCACCTTTTGAAAACATGTTTCCATGTCTCAGTGAAATTTCTGTGAGGTCAGTGATGTGCTTTGGGATGCTGCCTGACAGAGGTGCCACATAACGGAGAAGGTGTTGTTGTGACCGGATGTTGCTGCAATCTGGATGATGTCAGGCTTGAAATCTGGAGAAGGGAACAAATTTATCAACATAATAATTATTATTAGAGTGTAGATTGTCACATGCTTGTAAAAGTTGTGTGTATAATATTGGAAATATACAATTAATTATATTGTATTATCCCTAATTAGAGGCCCAGGTGCATTTTTAGGTCAGAGAACAAGTGGAGTTCAA
>CM032665.1:39807647-39821280 GCA_019095985.1 Streblospio benedicti
AGTTCTCTGGCGATGTTGCTCTCAGATGGCCATATTCATGGACATGTAGAATTGCCAGTGTGGTGATGTTCACATCCTCTCAGTGCTCTACAATAACTGCTGCTCTCATTGCAATTGACAGATATATTTGCCTCGCACTCAAACCATTTCAAAGACATGGATTAAAGACATCAAGCTCTAAGGTGGCAGTGTTACTGATTTGGATCTTTTTTGTTGGATTCTCTCCAGTTTTAGTGATCTACATAACAACAGGAATGAAGAACTCTGCCTGCATTCTTGTAGGCCGATCACTCTCTACAGCATTCTCTCTCATATATCTGGTTATCAATTCATTGATTTTTATCTTATTAGTGATAATATATATACACATCATAAACATCATCAATGCGTCTTACACGCTAAAGAAGTCTCGCATAAATGAAAAAAAGCTTGGCATCATGTGTAAACTAGGGGGGACCATATTGTCCAACTTTATACCTTGGCTTGTAGTCAGTATGCTCAACACACTGGCTATTGTCGGCCTGCCACTACTCCCGTCCATAGAAGCCATGATGGGACTGATATTGTTCCCAATCAATGCTGTCATCAACCAGATATTTCACTCTGGCTGGACTGCTGCAATACGTAGGGAGATAATGCCACGGCTCCCTGATAATAGTAAAGAGGGTTGAACCAATGTGAGATGTATTACTACAACTGTCATAAATAAATGATGGTGTCCTTTCGTGTATAATGCTTATTCTTACGATAGCTCCATTCTTCGAACCAAAATTCTTTAAAGTCCTAATGCATGTCAGATTTTTATTACCAACTATATGAATCTCGTATACTCCACTGTAACTAACAAGTATAGAATGAGATGTAAAAATGAGTATCATTATGATTAGATCAACAAAGTACTGTAAACAATATATAACCTGTATGACCATATTATGAATATTGTGAAATAAAAGTGAATAAATTGTAAAGCAGCCAAAAGTAAATTGATTTGTGCATTTTGTATTATGTATCCATGTAGATCTACATGTATGTCTGTGCGTGGGGTGCATACTTATGTTTGTGTGTATGTGTGTATCTCATCTCGTATACATGTGTTATTGTACATATGTAATAAGCTGCTTACTTAATGCTGTCTAGTGTGTGATATGTATGTGTGGTGTGTATGTATGTTAGGTATGTATGTAGGTGTGCGTGGTATGTATGTGTATGTGGTATGTATGTACAAATGTATGTGTGTGGTATGGTATGTGTGATATGGTATTGTGGCATGTGTGTGCGTGTATATAAGTGCGCATGTTTGGGTGTCTTTACTGCCTTGCTTGCGTGCATGTGCAAACCATGTGTGTGTGCATAATGCATATATTCTTGAAATTTGAACGAACTGTTCCACCGGTTGGCCAACGACTTACCCAGAGCAATGCTAAGCCATTAATCATAGCAATATTGTGATTACTTAATTTTCGTGACAGCACTTCAACTTAAACTTTCAATAGATTCCTCAGAATAGATTTCCCCTTGCATATTCTCATTTCTCCATTATCAAAAAAAGATGAATGTAGAGTAGATTACCTGTGCCAATTCATGAGCAAACACGTCCTATAAATCTATGTCTTTTAATTGAGATTGCCTGAGGGCCATATTGGCGGCCATTTTGAAAAAAAGGAGCGCTGCCAATGTCATTTGTTTTGTTAAATTTCATGACCATATGATAGACTAATCTTCATGTGCAACAAAAATGAAAAAAAAAATCTACTGAAAAACTCAGATCATGACGTCGCGTTGGCAACACGTAAAACGTTACAACGCATGCTTTTCCATGGACGTCGATAGGCATTGATTTCACGTACGACGTGCTTTCTGTAAACGCTAAACCTGTATCTTTGTTTTTGTTATTTTTCATTTTGGAACATAGCATGTAAACATTAAAACAGGCAAAAGAAAAATGATAATTTCCGTTAAATTAGGTACGTATCATTTTGAAATTATAGTTAACATGTCGGGAAGTGCTTACGTTGTACAAATTGACTCTTACAGTGTGTAAAATTAGTCAAAACTAGTAGATCTAAATATATTATGCGTGCACTAGTGCTTACATATTATGATAAACATTGCCCCAGTCGGCCACGAACCTCTATACCCATTATGAATAGTCTATTTGATTATTATACCAATCAATCCCAGACTGCCTTGGGGTGGAATTCTCGAAAATATTCCTAAATTTAGAGAATTCCACCCCAGGCTGGAGGCTGCATTTGCCCGGGACGTCAGAGTAAGAAGTGGGTGAATATATCCACTTGCCGTTCGTTGACTATGGCTACTATTAGTAACCCATTCTAGAACACCATGGGCAATTTTGCGAGTCAAGTCCGCCGGTGCCCATATTGGTAAAGAGCTCTGAATTAGCCCTCTTGTAAGTTTTTTTAACTTGTTCGTAAAAGTGAATAGATAATGTAATAGTTACAGTTCACTGTAGGTCACCGGGGCTTGTGTACGCAAAACGCGTCTGGACACTCAGTATAAACCACAATGGAAACGCTTGATGCCGTTATGGACGATGAAGCCCGAGCGCCGGCAGCGAGCAGCGACGAGGACGGGCTTCGGAAGCCGAGGAGAAGCCTCAGCCTCAGCATCAGGCTCATGAAGAGTTACCTGTTTGGGGAGGACACAGGGTCGACGTCTCCAAACAAGCCAGAAACCAAAAATATGAGAACAACAGACGCCGACTGTGAATCAGTGCTACTGTCAGCAGAGGCCCGTGGCGATGGGACTGACAACATAGACCACGCTGCTTATGAAGAGTACGTTGGCCGTAAGGAGGGCCCGGTAGCCCTGGCGAAGATCCGGGAGGTGAAGAAGAAAGTTCATAATATCATTGAGCAAACCAAGAACATGGTTGTGTTGCCGGAAGCCCTGCGGACATACCTTGAAATGCACAAGAGCGTGGCTTCAGGGTGTGGTGATGCGATCACAACGCGCTCAGTCACCTCCCACACCCGCATGCAGCTTCCCAGAGCTAATGAAGACAACAGCCGAGGAAATGTGCTCTCGTCCCCAGTCCGGGACCGTGTCGTCCCTTCTCTGCTGCGTGCCTCCCCACTGACCGGTGATGGACAAAAGACCACTGCCCTCCAGAGGCTGTGGATGCAACACGACGACACTCTGCAGCAGGCAATGGCAGACCTCGCAGTTAGCAAGGTAGAAATATGTATTGTTTTGGCAAGGTTGCACAAATTTGGTTTTCTAAGTCAAAATATACTTTAATTGGTGGTTTCCTTCATATTAAAATACCACAGTGTGATCGTAAGAGTGTCATGATACAGATTTCTCAGTAGAAGGATGAAAAACCTGCGGTGTTATTAGTGTAGATCTCACATTCAAAATAATACCTAGGTGTATAGTAGTGGACGCCCCTATCATATAAGAGTACAAGTATTAAGAAGGAAAAAAACTTTTTAACTTGACAAATCTGAATTGAAGTCTTTGTTTGGACAAATGTGTGATTTGTCATGCAAAACGTTTATTACTTAAATTGATGGGGGTTAAAGAATTATCACAAACCCCTCTTTCTTTTTGCTTTTCCCCCTACATCCCACTTCCTTAAACACAGAACACCGCCTCCCCGCTTTGACATCATTGTCCCCACGGTTTAACACAGTATTTATAGTGCAATACATAGTTATGGATTTTTTTTTAATATACACATGATATTTATAGTGCAACTCACTTGTTAATCAACTCAATCACAATGCGTCTCCCTTCTTCAGAGTGAGCGCGGGGTGGTGCCACGAGACCGTCGGGCCGAAGTGGAGCGCCTGAGGGAGGAGGTGAGACGCGCCCACAGGGAGAGCACCACACAGGTACGGATATGCGCATCGATTGTTGGGTCTGTGGTCATGTATTAAAGAGTCATGTCATCAATTTGGAGAAATTTGACACATTGAGTTTCAGAATTTATTTTGTAATCATTTCAGCTATTGACCTAATCACTATAGTCATTTATTCTTTCAAAAGTTTTAATATATCTAATAAATGTTTATAAATAACTTATTAATAACAAACTTTACAATAGAGTAAATGCCCCTACCACACTGTATCAGCCTGCTCCCCAACACAAGCAGCTGAAATCTGTGCCTCTATACTAGGGGCGGGATGAGTACTCAAGTACTCGATTGTCTAGAGTCTATTGTCGAAAGTCTATACCCACATCAAATGTCTTGCATTGTAAATCACTTGTTTGACCAACCTATCACTTGCAATTCAGATCTATCAAAAATATATGTTTGTTTTCATACTCGTACTCGATTATAAAAGTGACATCCACCACCATAACGATCTGCACCACGGGGGTCTTCCTGGCCAAAAGCATTGCCAAACTCTTATAGCAGCTGCCAGCATGTGTCATACAGTCGCATGTGAATACAGTAGAACCTCCAGTTAAGCCCACTACTGAAAAGACCATCTTTCTGATACAATAATATCTCACCGTCCCAAACCTTGAAAGAGATCGCAGTGAACTTGCTGCATAAACAGACCACCTTTATTGAAAATGCATGAATGCAGTTGTCCCTCGACCAGTCTTAACAGAGGGGTGCTACTGTACTTCCATGACACGCAGCATGGGCCTCAGCATCATACTAGACTAGTCAAATATGACTAGTCATATATAGTGTACACTGTATGGTAGAGTGTTTGTAAACCATAGTAGTAGTCCATTATATACCCCTCCCCCCCTCACATGATGCTGAGGCCCATGGCACGCAGTGTGCAGCGTTTGTGACTGCCTTCTACTCGTTGTGGCAGCTTGGAGAGCTCGCCAGCCTGCGCAGGGAGCTGTCCTCCTTGCGGCACGCCCTCGCTGCCTACCAGACCGTGTTTGCCGAAACCCGGGACCAGGTGGACGAAGTGCTCCGACAGATATCACGCATCCCCACCGCCAGGGAGGGCAGCGCGAACACTGGGGGTGAGTCATACTACCAGACAACTTTCCTGATATATTCACCTGTACAAACCTACACACAGAGGCTACCTTCATATTTAAAAAAACCTGCAGAGTCCCTGATTGTTGCAGTCTCCACTTGAGATAACAAGCACAGACGGAGATGATATTGAGAGTTAAGAATGTTTATCAGTGATGGTTGTAAATATTGGATGTGGAAATTTCCAAGAGTGATTGTGTGCAGTCTTGTAGGGTGAACGGCGGGTCTCGCATTACTTTGTGTTCATTTTACTTATCCGTCTTTTGATGTATTTATATATTTAAACTCACACTCTACTGTATTGTGTATCAATCGCTTACTATTTCTCTCACTTTTTCTTGCAGACTTGTCTGTGGATTCCTCAGTGTCATTGACAACCCAGAGATCGATGACAATGGCTGTAGCCAGGGACGACACTGCATAGGTACAGTTGGGTGCTCTTTTCTTTATCTTTACTAGCCTCAGTTTCTTTGATACAAAAGTAAAACAAAAAGGCATGTGCTTTGATTTTTGTGGGGGGAATACTTAGGTTAAAAAACTCAACATCGGTGTGGCGCATGAGTACTTGCCTCATCTGTTACCAAGTAACTGAGTACTGTAATGTAACATATCATAATGGTCATATTTATAATTATATTTTAATACTGATCCGTATACTGAACCCCTTGTCAACACTCTCTACGAGAAGTCGACGTTTTTTGTGTGGTTTTTTGTGTGTGTTTTTGTTGTTTTTTTTTCATTTATTTGTGTGAACAATACTTTGCCTGATTGAATGTTATAGTTTATGTTGATGGATGTGATGAATATTTTTCTTGTACAATGAAATTTCAATATTTGATCATTTTATATACAAGATGCCTTTTCCTACTGACTGTAGATTGATCACTACATCACTACTATGATATAATATATTTAATAATAAAAGTGAAGGAGGCACTCTTTGAGTGTGCCTGTCTGATACTAAGGCCGCCTTACAATAAGTGACGATATTCAATAAAATTAATGCATTGACTAAAATACATCTGCAACTGTTATATCAAATATTTTTCAGGCGAAAATATCCGAGCACGTGGGTGTAAACGGCTTCTGCATTTAATGAAATGAAAACAAAGCACTTTTGAATGAGATTTAGGATACCCGGGTAATAAAACAAGTACAAATATTTCAAAGCATTTTTATCTCAAAACCAAATATTTAAATACTGTCCATATTTATGATCACGTTTAAAATTTGTAATATTTTTCTGCCAGTGCATACCAGAAGATACATGTATATTTTGATATATTGTAATATAGTATTGTAATATACGATGTATAAATTCCTTATACTTTAATTAATGTGTCATTTTATAATTCTAAGTTCTGAATTTTGTGCTCAAATTTGATTTGCGTGTAATCATCTTTAGTATACTCACTTTTAGAGATGTATTATAATAACACGAGCTCAATAAATTTACTAATTAAATATTGTCTCACTTGCACGTACATTTCAGATAATACAAAAGTGGTGTGCATTGATGAATTTTATTTCTCGTGTACCTTTTTATACCACATAAATGGAGCCCATTTGGTTATTTAAATACAATTACCCGTAGTTTTTTTCACATTCAGCTATAAACCTATTTGTAATTAACCATTTTTGTCTTGCTGATTTCTTGTTTGGGCCCAGGATTTAATTGTAAATAAACAAAAGATAAACAAACAAATGATTGTTTGATAAAGATTGTATCACATAGCGCCAAACCTATGATTTACAAAACCTATACCATACACATTACTACTATCACTTAAAAGGGTAACTAACAGGCACTAAGACCAGGGGAGCCACACCATCCGTTGTAGGCTGGATTTATGCACTAGTACGTTCTTTATCATTTCACATGAGTGAAATACGTCTTTCATGTAATTATTATTTCAATGTTTTCACCAATATTCCACAGCTGCATTGATTAATATTTAAATTGTAATTGCATAGCACTGTGTCAGCTATTCCAATACGCTAATATAGTGGCTATTGAAAATACTTATATTGTAGATATTGAGACAATACCTAAATGTACCGTATGAAAGATATTCCCATGAAGCCGCAATGTAAGTTCTAAAGTCACATGGAGTATTATGCTAAAAGTTTTAGATTGTGAAAAAAATAAATTTTGTGGGGTGCATCATAATCAGATTTGGTCATTCATTCTTCACCTGACTGCTTTACCAGTTTGCTGTAATACCAGTTTGATTGCAAGGGATAATCGGTATGTGCTCACAACTATTTGTTTATTGCCAAGAATTAATTGATTTGTCCACAGATAATGAACATTTTCTATTTCTAGCATACAGTTAATTATCATTTGCCGTCAGAACTGTTCTGATCGATGAGATAGGATCTGACATATAGAAAAAACGCACCTCCTTGTTGATACTAGAATTTTTATTGAACGAGTTTGGCAGCCGTATCACCCGAGTGCGCAGCACGAGGGGAATGCAGGCTGACAAACGACAAATTTCTAGTATCAGCCAGGAGGTGCGTTTTATAATTACATGTATCCTATATCACTCTAGAATGGTCATTAAACAAGTTTTAGTCCTGTTAAGGCATTCGCTTTTATTTTAATAGATTTTTATTAATTTTTATATGTCCTTACACGCTGTGGTGTATGGATATTTTTCTTCACCAGTAGTAGATACCGACTAAGCGGGTTATAACCTAATAAATATATACATGATATGGGATCAATGAAGATACATGCTCATAGGTAAGTTCATCATTTATAGAATCTTTGTGGATGGTTGTTTTGATGGGTGTACATTTTCTATTTACTTTCCCACTGTAGCTGTTCTGTCAACGGATAGGGAAGTTAGGGAACAAAAGTAAATAACGTGTAATAGCGTTCCCCCAGTATATAGACCCTATATCAAGTATATAGGTGTCGGATTTGTAAGGAAATGGAATGCGGGCTGAAAAAAGAGTGATATGGGTGCAAAGGCCAAAAAAAAGAAAAAAAAAAAAAAAAAAAAAAAAGATGTGTGTGGGATTTCAAGGAAGTGGGATGTGGGACATTGTGGGCGAAAAGCCTAAATGTTTGTTGGGTGTGGGGAAAATTCCAAATAAATAGGGATGTGGGAAATAAGACAAAAAATAGGGTATGGGGTTTCTTGACGCCCCCTACAACCCCTCCCCTTCCGCCGTCTCTAATATACCTGTGTTGCTTTAATGAACATGGTAGAGAGTGGCTGTTATCGGGCTGTTTTCCGTACGCATATATATGTTCAGTCCTCCAGGTCGTGATACTGTTGCCACGACTCCCCCCGCCCCCACCCTACCCCATACACCATCCCTACCCTTACACAACCCTGGGTAGGATAACAGCCGACCTGACGTGTTGCACAAAAAGGCTGTGGTCTTGTCTACATACCGATGTGCTCGCTGTATCTTACTGGCAGATCCAAGTTTTCTGAAATAAAGGGGGGCACTTAAAATATCTCATGGGTTTCGCAAGCGCAATCGAAAGCAAACTCGCAAATAATGTATTTGCTACCCATTTCTTCTGACTAATTGTGTAGCGTGACAAGTCACGGTTCATGCTCCTCTTTTCTTGTACGCGTTAAATGTTTCGGTGTTCAATGCGTGACAACATCACGGGAAATCAAGCCTATTTTTAGAGGCGGATACAGGTTTTGCGTTGGCAATACAAGTGAAGGTGAGAACGGATATCTGCTACACTAATTTTCCCAGTGAATTTTTCGTATACAGTAGCGAAGTCCGGGTTTCTTAATGTGCTACAGTTATGCAATATCTGAAGAGAAAAAAACATTAAATCAAAGAAATATAGACCTATTGATGATTTAAGTCAACCACTGAATACGTGGAAGGGAGGTTTGCGCACAAGAAAACTCATTAAGATATTAAGCATACTTGAGTTCATTCACCATACATAAGTCCGTGCACCGTTTAAAAGATTCAAAGAAATGACAGTTGCTAGCATTTCAAGCGGTAATTAGGCGATCTAAATGTATGTCCATCTTGTTTCCTCAATAATATGTCCCGATTTTAATGTTAGTCCACAAATTTTGACGATTCTCTGTACACAATGTATGTTCTCATTACTAAAAGTGCGCCCATACCATTTACATGCACCCTGTTTTCTCTGTGTAACGATCTCGCGGGACTTATCTTCTTTGACCAATACCACTTTTAGACTAATCAAAAGGAAAACGTATGATAAATTAATGCATTGTGAATATGCGCCACCGCCAACCAAACTAAAAATCCCCCCATGTAACAACATGCTCTGTGCTCCCTTCACCTGGAGAGTGCGCTCTTGTTGGCGGCTGACCTCCTCGTCACCAGCCTCGCCAGGTGCGGGGAAAACTGTCCACGTCAAGGTCGATCCTCAAGTCATGAGTGCGGATTAAATAGACGGTTATCAGACTGGGAACTTCACAGTGCTTGCCAGAAGTAAAGAATTACTTACTTTTTTGTATATGATAGAATATAGAATATGATAGAAGTAAAAGAAGACTGTATTTTAAAGTCCCGTTGGTTGTTTGTAACGTAAACGTATAGTACGGGTAGAAAAATAGCATTAACTATATGAATATCTCACCCTTATTGTAGTTTCAATGTCCGATTAAGTGCTGAAGACACTATAGTTTACGAAGAACATTACCACTATTAGCCAAATAACACTTTTTGTTTGGCCCTATAACACGTCACAATGTCCCTTTCTCACCCGTTAAGTGGCAGTTGGAGGGTTCAGGCGGCGGGGATTAGCACCATCAACCAGTAAAAGAGGTACAGTAGAGCCTCCAATTAAGACCACCTCTCTAATAAGACCACCTCTATAATAAGACCAATTTTCACAATCACAAACCTACATAAAGCTACCAGAATGAGCCTTTGTATAGGGCCCACCTCTCCATTGAGACCACCTAACACTGTTCCCAAAGGTGGTCCTAATAAAAAGGTTATACTGTACATTGATTTACACGGGTGAAAGTGGCTCGACATGTAGATGTGCCCCGCGCCCGTGCATTGTAATGGGTCTAATGGAATCTCCGCCTCGCCCATCTTACATATGCTAATCAGGATTATTCTTTGTTCTTTATGTCTACTTTGTTGTCATTATATGGCATGCAGTTTTATATATATGCAGGATTATGTTTGTTTTAAATGCAGATGTAACTGAGCTTATTTAGGGTTGACATTAAATGTTATCTGGCTTGAAAAACTTTACATTCACACCAGGTCATTTGCATACTTGGTCCACTGCCTTTCTCAACTGCAAGGAAAGCTTTAATAACCATAGATAATGTTTCCATCAAATCACATTAACATTCACAATAACATTGCCATTAGAGTGCCAGACCTGTGCCTATTTAACGTGTAACAAAATGTCGTGTCTCTTCTAAAGACATTTATGTTAATGGATTTTGTAATTTCATATCAGACATGAAGCTTCTCTAAGATCCATGGTCACATTACAGATGTGGTCCTGTTATCTAGGATCTACCTCAGTGCTAGCATTAGTTCATTAACTGACATGAGAAAATATTTCGTCTCATGATGATATTGCACCTGAAAGACATTGTTTTCTCCTAAAGAAGCATTTGCTGAACATTGATTTGTTAAAAAGTCCCCCACAGACGACGCATGTATTACCTTACAGTATAAATGAAGAAGGAATGTTAGAATTAGTATGCACCCCGTAGAACTCTACATCCACAAGATAGTGTACCATAATACCGAGCATCGCATTAGGTCAACACTGTGGAGCATTTTTCACCAGCTCTCGATTCTTCTACGTCCATCAGGAAGCTAGCATTTTAGGACACCTGTCTTGTGTAGACACTTTTCTGTTTTCCGTTTCCCTATGTTACATACATGGGCATCAGCATCGTTATGCATGGGGTAGAGGTATATATACTATCTTTCCTATATAAATACCATTCTTACTCATATAATATAAGCCAGGATAACTAACCATTGAAAAACAAGGGGAGGCACGGCATCTGTTTCAGGCTGGATTTATGCTCCAGCATATACTTCATTACTTCACACTATGGTGAAAAGAGCTGCTACAGTCCTATGCCATCACAAATTTAATATTTTAACCAATATTACATAGCTTCATTTGTCGGTAAATCAACCAGGAAGTTGTTTTTGATTGGTTATTATTTTTGATTGGTTATTATTTTGATATTATATAATGGTAGAACAAGCAATACGACTAGTATTTTAGCATATGCTATAAGGACTTATCAATCACCTTAAAAATATCAAACAAGGTCTGCCATAGTCTTGACTGTAATGCAAACGTAACTAGCTAATCAAACCAAATCATAATCTAGCTAATCAAAACTACATGATAAATAAAGTATACATGTATGGTATTGTACACTAGAGCATAGGCAAAGCCTAAAATGGATGCCTTGGCTTCCCTGATTTTGTGCCCGTTGCTTACCCTTCTATAATAGTAGCCTATTGATGCAAGGCCCCATGATAAAATATATAAAGTGACTTTCTTTTTTTAACACCACCTGCCTTATGAGGACACTTGGCACTTCTATCAAAGGTATCAACGTAAAAACAAGTTCCACTGTTCTAGCATCCAGTCCATGTAGTAACGTATGAGGCACTATATCTAGCATCACCATGCATATTTATCTGGTAATGGGATGAGGGACGTAAATGCAAATGTGATGGCTGTTTCACTCCATTCACGCCTGCGTGCGCACATCCCGTTAATACGGATACCGTCCTCTGCCACCAAGAGGACCCTACATGGGCTGATAAAAGTGAAACCGGGTTTTCGGGCCAACTTACCATTCAACATGACACATTTGAAATGCGATGGACACAAGACACACCTGGGTTTTTTTCATCTTATACATAGACATCACATTGAAAAATGGCTTCAGAATATTCATACAGTATGAGACACCATGATGGCACTTATATTCAGACCTCATGTAGAGGGCAGTAGTTTTTGTGGTGGCAGATCGAGGGCGCTGCGTGTGCTACAGGCGGGTCATGTGACAGTGTTGATGGTTCCATTGAAGGCATGTGACTTTTTAATGGCGTTGTTGTTGTTTTCAGCCTTTATTATCATGCAATAATTAAGTCTGTTGTCTACGAGTCATTGATTACCTGATGAGCCACTATACACACATCATTGTTGTCAGGGGAACCGCTGAAAGAGGTTTACCGTCATGGTTTATTCTTGTACATCTAATAACATGGCTTTTATCACTAATATAAAGCCACACAAATGCCATGAAGCACTTTTTAGGCAGTGATTCTCATAGTGACAAGTGGCTGCACGGTGTGAATTCAAATTATGAATGGTCCCAAGGAAGTTGAGAGAAAATGGGTGCTCCACAAAGGATCTAGATTTGGTACAAATGTTTTTTATAGATGTCACGCATAAATGTACATTTGGTGCTGCTATCACCGCAAGTTATCGGCCATTATCACCAACCAAATGAACGGAAATTACGTTCAACCAAGACGGACATTTTCAACATCAATGCAGATGATTGCCTCTTGTTATGATCAAATACAGTGTAATATGTTTTGTTCCAATGTTGATATGTGTGACATTTTATCCGTGGAGTAGCACATAATCATGTTCATAATGTGCATTCATTTACATTATTACAAAACAGTAGTGACGCAAGCGTAGTCATCAAAATAGATTGATGAACATAGAATCTCGATAAAGCAGCAGTGACGACGATGATGGGATAAACTTGGCATCTCATTATCCAGTGACTCTAAAGCTACCAGCAGCAATAACAAAGTCATCATGTAAAAAAGGGACACCTGCATGTTTAGCATGTATGCACAGCTGAACGATTCCATGACTAATTACACAGACCGAGTCTAGTCCAACCATCATTTCACGACCACATTTCTATCACAATCACTTCATCTTTACTATAATTGTTTATCTGAACAGGTCTCTCCATGGTGTTAAACTCAGAATGATAAGACAGCCACTATACAGTTCACGTTGCGGCTATATTTCAATGTCAGGCTAGCTCATTACATGAATCTCTTCAAGAAAGATAAGAGATACTAATGTAAAACGTAGTCTGCTTAAATATGCATTCCTATTTATGACTTATCACAGAACTTTTATTCACTTTACGGATATCAGGCCGGACGACCGAACCAATCGCGGTCTGTAGTAAGGGACGGTGCAATATTTACCAGGAAGGGGGACCGGTGCATTTGGTAGGGGGACAGGTACTTTTTTCAAGGTGCAAAGTAGGGGGGCCGGATGATTTTTCATTCTTGTTGGGCATGGGACATGTACTTTTTTTCAGCTGCTGAAATCCCACCTCGCCGTGAGCGAATCGGTACAAATTAATCACGCAAATATTCATGGGAGGGGACGCGGACTTTTTTTATGAATAGAGGTCATGGGACATCAGGTTTTTTTTCATCACATCAGCAGGGGACAAGACCTTTTTTCAGACTAGTTTTTCGATACGCACCGGTCCCCCCGCCTGTTAAATATTGCACCGTCCCTAAACTATCCTCTTCATTACCCCACGTAGTAAAGCTGCATTACCCACGTGATCTACGCCTGACCCGGGCATGATCCGCCGTTATTACGACTGTATATTTGGCGAGATCACAGCAGCCTGGAATAGTAG
>CM032665.1:39828389-39841108 GCA_019095985.1 Streblospio benedicti
GAAAAAAAATTTTTTTTTTTAAAAATAAAAGGTCCCAAAGAAGGGTTAAAAACATTTTTTAAATTTTTTAAAAAAAAAAAACCTAACCCAAAAAAAAGGGTCCCATTCAAAAGCATACGCTTAGCTTACATGTTCTCCGGGAGAATTCCAGGCATTTGGACTGTATGCCTTTTCATCTGCTCAAATAATCTGACCTTTTTTGGCATCATCGCTGCGTGTAAAAGCGTTCACGACAAACAGCAGACAGAAAGCGTTAGAAAACCGGATAGCGAAGCAAGCACTTACAGGATGTTCAACGACAAAAAGCCCTGCTGGGCTCGTTCTTAACTCATATTATACGGGCGTATTTAAGCGCCGAGAAACGCCGGCTGTCTTTTTCCTTTCGTGGCGACAACAGTCGAAGTTTATGCTATTAATAAAATTTGGAGACAGTAAACTATGCCTGCTGAGCCACGAGGAGAGCGACGTCATTAGCTTCAGCAGGGTTCTTTTTTGTTCAATTTTTTCTTGTTTTATTCTTCATTGACCACTTTTGCATTGATGGTGCCTCTTCGATGGGTACCGGCAGACTGACAAGAGAATGGAACTACAGGTGCTTATATACTCGCCGTATGCCACCTGTAACCTCATGCTAATTTTGCTAAGCAATTCATAATTTTTTGTGGTAGGCAAGATCAGACGTTTTCATGCGCTTTTATACTTTAAATACGCGCCAACTGTACGCCAAACATTTGTCTGCTTTCCATTCGTTTGTTTGCTCTTATCTCCCAACACCGCCGCGCATGAAAACCGATAGTTTCAGCATCGGCAGCGTGTGTTTGGCGTGCAGTTAGCGTGCATAATCCAATAATTCATCGATTTTTTGTACGCCGTTGGTATTTGTGCAGCTCAAATACCAACGGCGTACAAATTTCTGAATAATCATCAATCTTCTAGAAATATTTTGAGCAGACGCATAGCGGACATAAAACTTACAAATAACTTAGATTAACGTGGATTGCGAACGGTAGCGTGAATGCGGACGAGACCTTTAGATATTTTGTACGCTAACCATCTGCTTTCCATAAGCAAAAGCCCAGTGGACACACGCTCTTAAGAGCTGGCCTTATGAATGACCCGAAAATGCATCCCATTTATTATTGACATTGAGGGGGCGTTTCTGGTAATCTACGGTTGTATTTACGTGAGGCCAGGAAATTGAAATTTTCATCGTTGAATCCTTTGAGGATTACTCAAAGATAACCATGTGAATTACGGCGCAAAGCAGCAAATCTTTTCTTCTTATCATACCCTCAGATTGTGGACATAGTGTGCACAGTAAAACTTACTAGGGACAATGTAACACACTCTGATATCATTTCTACTGTTTGAATGAACAGGTTTAGGAGTTTCAAGATAACTGACCCCCTGAAACTGACCACAGGAACCAGGCCAACTCTTGAACCCACTACATCTTATCATTACGTATTTAACTAAAGGATGTTTTTATCATATATAGATGATACTTTCTTGAAAGTATTTCCTAAAAACAAATACACGTTGATGTTTTTGAGTGATAAAATATTCCGTGTTGTTATGCTATTTTGTCGCTTGCCATATTTCATTCTTGCGCCAAACCAAATAACTTTTATGAACACATAGATTTCTTTTTAAATGAATATGTGTTCCTTATTCCCTAATGGCGAGGTGTCGCTCTTAGTGAGGTGTCCACCGTGCAAGGTTTTACTGCATCTCTGTGTGTCCTCACATTAGTACAATTTTGCATCAGCACCCCCCCCCACCCCACCCCCTGTTGCCCACCTAAGCCATTGCTCCCCCTGTAAGCTTCCTTATTTACTGTTGTCACCTCTCATGCTCCTACTTTTGTCTCTATGTTATGCTAGGAATTGGATGGCCACAGTATGTAAAAGAAGGTTGCAGGTGCTAGTTCACGTCATCGATTATGACTGGCCTGGTGTCAGTTTTTTAGCCCTCCATTTCACAGAGACGATTTCCATATGCTCCAGAATGCCAGATTTGTCATTACAGTGCTGGATATTGTGGGTGATCTGGCCTCAAATGATTGAGTGATCTGGCTGGATCTTTTGAAGGGAATGTATGCAGTCCGTTCTTGCTTCAAATGTTATGCAACTTCTCATGGGAATTGGTTTGTGTTTGTCGGCTTATGTACTCCTATTATAGAAATTAATGATCGTAGCTCGGCACCATCCGGCATGCTTTCTCTCTTTGAGGGGCGTCTGAGACCTACACGGACGCCCTGGCTCCCAAGTTGTGTTTTGTACGCTACCCCTTCGATATTTGTATGAATAACACTATTGTTTGCATTGTAAATATAGTATGTATATACCCACCCCTCCATCTAAAGATGCTGGATCCCAAAGAATGTGACCAATCAGCCTAGGCAAAGAAACACGTGACTCTCAACCGATATTTGACGACTTTATTCCGTCTTCCTTGTGAGGTACATGTTAGTGTATACAATAAACACTATGTACAATATAAATTGGGCTAACGCAACAATAATAACAGTCTATACTTTATCCAAATGCATGTGGCCATGACAAGCCGGAGTGTAACGTTTGATGGTCATTGGCCATTCATCCCTTATCATCTAAAACACTACACATCTACGTACATGAATTTATTATTTGTATGTGTTAAAGTGAAAATAGGTCTCAGATATAATGTTCAACATGGGACCAAAAGAACATATTATTGGTTTAAATAAACGTATTTGGAACTGGTGACGAACGTGGAGGATGTAGAATGAACAATGCCACCAAAAGAACTTTTAGTTGATATGGTAGTCAACGAACCAAAATTGTTTTCATAACACAATGCCACCAAAACTATCACAGGTTTACACTCCTAAAAAATGCCATTAAAAATTTGAATGACATATATACAATTTTCATACATGACTTTTAAAACTTTATCACATATTATTTGTGTTAAATGCCAACGCTAAAATAACAGAAAGCTTCAGAATCTTGGTTCCGACACACGTGATAAGTAGGTTTTACACTAGTAGACCATTGGATAATCAAGGGTATGACACCAGGGTATGACACTTTCAAATGAAGATATTTTAATGACATATATGTTTTATAGTACATATTATACATATTTACATATACGATATGTATTAGAATTTTATCAATAACAATTAAACGCCCATTTCCCAATGATACAAGTGTAAAAAAATATACCTTCCATTCATTACACGATGGGGAGATCCAGGTTTTTTGGAAAAGGTGGGCGCACTTAGGGGGGAAAAAGGGGGTGCACATAAAAGGGATGTCATAAAAACCCAATGAAAAGAAGTAAAAAAAATATACCTTCCATTCATTTGGGTCCAGGGGAAAAGGGGGCGGATGTCATGAAAAACCCACCCCCCCCCCCCCCCGGATCTGCCTATGTTACATGTAAGGGCTTTATGGCTTCTATGCCAAATAGTAGTACAATAACTTTAATAGTTATACTCTAGTTAGAGAGATGACATCTTTAATCCAGAGAAGATTAATAACGTAGTCTCTATCAACCACACACTCGGTGGTTGCGTGCTCTCACCAATGGAGAACCTGGTTGAACGAGGGCCGAGGCTACAATGTTCACAAATCAGCGTAACTATCTACGTCATAGCACCTGCTGAACACGTATTCATAACTAACTATGGTGATTTTGATCTACTTTAATCCAAAATTGGATTACCTGATTTCTTGTATGTATCATTTGATACATCTTACATAAGTTTCAACCTACAGTAGTCCACATTGGACGGCCAATACAACCTCAAAAATACGAATACATAAAAATGGAATGTTTGATGTCATGTGAATTACTTCTACACAAATTAATAGTGAGAAGATTTCCATACAATAAATATGATCAACTCTTACAAATCATGTGTCTATGTTCACATTTATGCATGATGAACGCGTCAGTTTCACTGTCGTCTTCAACGACCCTGTGAGTACGTTGTGGGTGTGGGGTAGTTTGGGATATCCGGTCAAACATTCTAATATTGCTTCCATAGTGCATGCACTTTGATAATTCACGGTCACCGCGTAGAGGTAAAAATCACCAGTCCCTTGTAAATTCCCACCATGTCCTCATTTCTGTCAAATCACCTGCTATGTGTTCCACTAGCTACGTGGTCTTATCCATGTGCCCCACCATCGTGGGAGAGTGGGTGGGGTTATAAGAATAGGGCTTGTATAGAAAATATAGTAAAATATCCACTTCTGACAATGACACAATATATGTATACATGTATAGGAAAGTACAAGAAATATTGAAATATGAATGGCAATGCGTAGTATTCATAGATATAAAGTACTTGAGTTCCTTAGAAAATTATTATCTTGAAATATTGTACAATTATTGAAATTCACCAGTGACACATTTTTCTTTGTTGCCCATTTTACATAATCCCATGTAAAGCTTACGATTGGTGTGCTTATCATTTGATACTGTTATAAATGTTGTCATAAAACAAATACCACGATAAAACAACACTAAAACTACTATAAAACACTGAACAGAGCAAGGTCATGGTATTAAAGGAAACTGGTAAATCTCTTTAGTGTCGCAATGCTGCCAAACATTATACCAAGTGCTTTTATTGTTGACCCTAGATATTATTACCATGATAATGACACTTTTACACCACATTCATGAGTAATCCTTCTGTGTGTGTGTACATAATGATGCAAAAAACAAAGGACAACATAAAAATGGCAGGTATTTTTTCCGCACTGACACCCACTATATGATTACATATGCATGTAATGATTATGTATGTTTCAACTACAATTAAGCACTCTGAGTATCAGATGTCCTGAAGAGACAATTTCAATTTTGCTTGACATCTGATACTCAGAGTGCAATTACGTTACTTGGTCCCTATCTATTATTCACAATTCAGATAGCACGTGTATGCCTATATAATGCATAACATTGTTGGTGAAAACCACCTTGTGTTTCTGAAATACAGAAATATGGGTTGAATTATATTCATAGTTGCTGCTGTATCAATAAAGTGCAAAATGGAATGACAAAGTATTATACAAGTTGTGCTATTTTATTTGTTAACATGCCCTACAAACAAAGCAAGTAATAACAGCAATGCACTACCAATGCCAAATATATTGTGGATTTTATAAGACAAAAAGATAATAATCGAGTAGTCAGCCCTAAACCTCCTAGAGTGACCCTTGCCATGTCTGATAAGCCATCATGATTTGTATGGATTCATGTGACTACTACAACCAGATTACACTTAAGCTTTGTTGCTGTTCCGAAAACTTCTGAGAAAACATATATAGGCTAAATACATTGACCTTCGTCGAAAAAAGCTGGATGTACTTGGCTATGACTTTAAACTAACCATGTTATTGTCATGATTTAATGGGTAAACATATTAGTTTTGATTCTACAAATATGCCCAATCATTTAGAAATAGGCCTTTGATATATTGAATGTATACAACTGATAAAACTTCTGACTCAATCAAAGGCCACGTAGTACACTATTTTAATATGTGTAATACAGATTAGATACTATTTTCTGTTAGTGATACTATTACATGAGCACAATTTTACTTGTGATGGTACTCATTGTGATTGTAACTACTTTTGATCCATATACCTTAAAACCTGAACCTTTACAATGGCACCGCTTACCTTTAATCATTAGAAGTATCAACAAGGGCACTCTCCCAAAACACAACGCTTCACCAGCCATTGAGTTTTGCACTGTATTTTCACGGTATAGACATTACATGTACATAGAGATATGTCAAACAACGTCTTTACAATAGCAGTTTGGTACTAGTGTGAACAGTTTGGGAATGCAGCATAGGCTGAGTACTCCCATTCAATCAATGCAGAGGAGGCCACGTGATAATACATCACACAATACAGGCCTCAGCTATCAGCCAGCTCCTCTCCATCACACGTGACTTCGGTGGTGTCATGACCAACACTGTCGTCCACCAATCAACTCAAATTCAACACCGTCGCCGACAGCCCGTTGTTACTGTTTGAAGTGTTTCTCTCCGGCGGCGCCCCCACCGGCGGCCTCGTCTTGGCCGCGGGGGGCGAGTGTCTGTTTCCCGCCACTGGCGCCTTACGCTCGTTCAGCAGGTGCGTCTCGTGGGTCTCGTGCTGCGTGCGCCCGCTGCTGCCCCGCCCCGGACCCCGGCGGACGTGCAGCACGCGGCCGATCACCTGGCAGAACGTCTTGTCCAGCACGCAGTACAGCAGGAAGTTGAACGAGAAGTTGACGCTCTGCATGGCGTTGACGACGTCGGCGATGACGAAGCCCACCTCGCCCGGCCACGTGTCGTACGGGTTGACGAGCTTGACGATCTCGGCGGGCGCGAGCAGCGCCAGGGCGGCGAAGATGATGACGATGAGGATGACGTTGATGTGGCCCGACCGCGAGCGGCGGATCTTCTGGCCGGGGCACGCGTGCTTGCGCGTCTGGTACATGCGGTGCGTGCCGTACACGAGCCGCACGTTGCAGAAGAAGAGCAGCGCGAGCGGCGCGAACACGGCGAGGGCCGGCCACGCCCACGCGATGTAGGCGGTGAGCGCGGCGTGCGCGCGGCCCGAGTACCGCGGGATCAGCTCGTACAGCACGCGCCCGTCGTCCGTGGCGCACGCGTCCACCACCTGCGGCGGGAGTAAATGGGAGCTATAAACTTTATAGGTCAGGGAGGTTATCGTGGGTTTGATGTAGCATTGCGATGTATTGATATGTAAATGGAACAAAGAACTTTTGGATCAGTCTATAGGGCTAAACTGGTTTGAAGGACTTCTTAAACATTCATTGACAGTGTGTCCAATTCATAATGGTGAGTCTGTCTAAAGCCTAGGGCACACCCAGCAACACTGCCTCCCTACTGCCTCTATACTGGCAAAAACTCCAGGGGACCGCACGTGGGTATCAATATGGTTGTCTGAGTGGCGAATATGGTGCAATGTACTTTTTAGTAGGCAGTACGGAGACAGTAGTGAAAGCTTCCACTTTTAAAATGGCCTATTCAGCAGTAGCCTGTCAGGCGGTGCGGAGCCAGGACGTTAGGCCGTACGTCAATACTTGCCCTAGGCACAGTGCACACGTAAAAGACTCTGCTGTCCGAATGTACGGCAGTGTGGCGAGGGTCACAGCAGGTATATATAAGTTGCTAAGATCTATGTCTGTTATTATAAAAAATAGTTGGTGTGGGTACAGTAGAACCTCTCTATTAGGACCACCTGTGGGACCAGTGTTGGCTGGTCTCAATAGAGAGGTGCTCCCCACACAGAGGTTCCTTTTGGTAGCTTTATGAATGGTAGGAACCGTGAAAAGTGGTCTTATTATGGAGGTGGTCTTGATAGAGAGGCTCTACTGTAGTATACAGATAGTTGGTGGTGTGGGTATCAGTTCCGCCGCTCACCATGTTGAGGAAGCAGGGCACCACAAGATGGAATCAAAGATATTATAGACCTATAATATCTTTGATGGAATATAAGCTGTTAATATCTACATCAGGGTTATTATATCAATACATGTACTTGGTGTGTGTATTTCCCCTACCCACCGTTGAGGAAGTAGGGCAGCGTGGCGAGGGTCACAGCAAGAAGGTATATAAGTTGTTAAGATCTATATCGGGGTTATTACATAAACACAGATAGTTGGTGCGCTACTCACCATGTTGAGGAAGTGGTCTCTATACAGAGGCTCATTTACTCTTACTATAGAGGTGGACGTTTAGAATAGAGATGTGGTCTTAATTGGAGGTTGATAGTTGGTGTGGGTGTTTCCACTACCCACCGTTGGGGAAGTAGGTCACAGCAAGAAGGTATATAAGTTGTTAAGATCTAAATCAGGGTTATTACATAAACACAGATAGCTGGTGCGCCACTCACCATGTTGAGGAAGTAGGGCAGCGTGGCGAGGCCGCACAGCGCGGCAGCGGCGAGGACGGCGGCGGCCGTGGTGCGGCGCGGCACCAGCACGGCCTTGGCGCGCAGCGGGTAGTACATGACGATGTAGCGCTCCACCGCCAGTATCACCGTCATGTACAGCGAGCACATGAGGAACACGTTCACCAGCCCCAGGCTGTAGTACCTGCAGCACGTTATGTTTTATAGTGTGTTTTTCCCAAGTTTGCTTGTCAATATCGTGGGTAGGAGCTTGCTTGCCATAGAAAAGAGAGAGAAAAGAATATGATTGTTGTGTTTTATGAATGCAAACATTAGATGCAATATGGTTGCCGAATGATGAACCCCCAGTGTGGGTGGATAGCATAAGCATTATGAAAATTGTTGATTTTGAACAACTTGTTGGGGTATACAGGGGTGGTCTTCTGTTACAAATGATAGGTTTACATTCAAGATGGTGAAATCAAATAGTAAATACGTATATATACTAATACTAGTAAGCAAATTTCGCATTGTTCTACTAAACCTATATTGGTACAAGGACGTACATTATTATTTTCATGGGGCCAACCTTTCGGCTTTTTTACACGTATGCAATTTTTGAAAATCTTATACATAATCTTATCAGAGGAAATTACAGCATATGACATTCAGTCGAACGCTTTCCCACACCCTCCCCCTCTCTGCAGTGGCCTGAAAGTATGTATAACTTGAGCAATGATTATCCAACATAACCACCCCACCCCACCCCACCCTCCACCACCAACACTACCGCCCCCACCACCCAATGCTCACTCGTAGAAGCTTACGTCATTTGAGGCCCAAAGACCCATTAGGCTCTAAGTACAGCTCCCCGCGCTTCATCACCTGTAGAGGCTTACAGGCGGTGCTCATGTTATTGGCACCATCCAATCATATATCTATCTCCACCAAGGTACGTTTACGTCGTAGTGGACAAAACTATCTCAGATAGTAACCAAATAGTTGTTTTGTGAATGCTAAAGACTGTTTTTGATGGTGCCAATAACTTGAGAACGACGTCTATGGGTGGCTTTTGAAGTACAACGCCAAGAAGTTTCCACTCACCTGTAGAGGACACCACAATCCCCCCACCCCCTCCACCTACACCCTGTTCACATGTAGAGGCGTATGCCTGTTGAGACTTAACGTGCCACCATAAGGCTGAGTATAGTATACAACTCCCTGAAACACCTCGCCACACCCCAACCCCTCCCCCTCCTCACTTGTAGAACAGCAGGGGCAGCTCCTGCGGCGTGAAGAAGTAGCGGTCGCGCTGGATGAGCGGCTGCGGGAAGACGACCACGCAGAAGCAGAGGTCGGAGAGGGCGAGCGCGCACAGCGTCAGGTTGGCGTTCTTCTCCAGAGCCTGCAGCTTGCGCACCTGAAGGAGGAGCAGTGAATGTGCTAAATGTGCGTGCTGCAGAACCTCTCTATTAGGACCACATTTGGGACCAGTGTTAAAATGGTCTCAATAGAGAGGTGGTCTCTATACAGAGATTCATTTTTGTAGCTTTATGAAGGTTTTGTTTTGTGAAAAGTGGTCTTATTATATAGGTGGTCTTGATAGAGAGGTGGTGAGGCTCTATTGCATTTACAGTCGCAATTCATTCACAGTTTGTCGTGCTCTAGCGACTTTACATCAACACAAGCTCACTCATTACCAGCAGCCTTGCCACACTGTATATTACTCAACTTCCCGCGGAGCATACAGCTCATCGCTACTGTAGCGCAGACGTGCTTATCACTCACATTAGCATTGGCTTAGCTGGCCTGTGCCTATTTAGCGTGTTGGTACCACAGAGCAGTGTGCAACCTTTTAGACCTAGGTTCGCTGAACACCCACCACCAGAACTGACCAGGAATAAAACCCGCGATCTGTTGATCCCGATTGCAACTCCCTATCCACTCGGCCACGACCACACAGAGAGTGCGGCAACGGCGGCCGTATGACACCATGAATAGCGAGCATTGCACTATGAAACCCTTGAGTGCCCTCCCCGAGCTCCAAAACCGTTGACCTGCCAATGTCATTCACAGTACGTCTCTGGGGTAAGGTATTGAAATGCTCATGTTACCAGGTATCTACTTAACTTGTTGTCACACGCTACTTCCATATGACCTTGGACTGATGTGTTTTGCAGCCGGGAAAATAACAAGAGATGGGTTAGCAAAAAAAACATTGCACTAGATTCCTACTAGCTGTTCGTGACAGTTTAATAGCAGCTAAATACAGTGTCAGTTGTGTGGGGTTTTAATCACCACAGCACGCCACAATGACACACGACCACGTGGCGTGTGAATCCAAAATTAGAGGAGGCAGAAAGCCCTCGCCTCGGCGTGCATTAGTGAAATGGTGACACCCGAGACACACGGCGGTGCGGTGCCTGGCAGCCGTTTCAACTACGGCGCCTCCTACGTTTTACGGATGTCGGTGTCACATTGGACCTTATCTGCAAGAGCTACATGTGTATGCATGCAGAGTCGTGCTCAGCTCTTTGTTAAGGTTAGGGCACAACCGGAAGTACTGTCACCTTTACTGTCTCTATTGGCAAAAACTTCTGGAGATCGTGAGGATCGGTGTGTGTCCAGTGCGGTGAGAGTGCGGCAAAGGGACGCTTTTAAGCAGTATAGAGATAGTAGCATTTTTTTACATGTCAAACTTGCAGTACGGCCAATTGAGCAGTAGCGTGGCCGTAGGTAGGCTGTACAGATCCAGGATGCTAAAGCACTTGTGCGTGAATACTTGCTGTAGACACAGCATACTACAAGGAGGGGAAACGTGCTGTCAAATTGTCCACCCTGACGGTTGTGCCCCTAGCTTAGAGTGAGGTTTGTTGTGTTGTTTTGCTTTTTGTTTTTGTTGTGTTTTGGGTTTTTTGTGTGTGTTTTGCTTGTCTGTTTTTTGTTTATGTTTTTTTTTTGTTTTTTGTTTTTTTGTTGTTTTTTTTTTTTGCAGCTGGCTTGCAATTGTCAAATGAATATATTTACGAGGTTTCCCTGCCAATTTAACATCTTATCATATCAGAAGGAAAATGCCACTCAATGGGATTCGGCTGAACGCCCGGAACCACCATCCGCATAATAAGGGGCCTGGCATGGGTGAAGTTTTGAGTTGATTTGCTCTGACATTTACGCTATAACTATTAGAGGGAACAGTAACGATTCCACCTCTCGCTCTTCGGCTAGATGAGCTGTATACATTTCAAATATGATCATTATAGCTGATACCACAGTAGGCTATCGCATTACCCTTTCCACTTGCGTGTTTTTCACGTACCAAACATAATGTCCCTATTACCGGAAAGGATCTTGCACGTGCAGCGTAAATTCACTACGCTAACGCAATCAGGAATTCTGCCGTCTGCATAAATGAAGGTGGCACGAGATTAGGGTGAAGAGTGGACAAGTTGACAAGTGATAAGAATGGCTGCAGGGTGTGTTGATATTTCATTAAAGGGGCATCACAGAGACTATACAAATATATAGGGCCTGAGATAGCAGCATTCTGTGAGCAAATAGAGCTTACCGGGTGTCATCATATTATAAAACAGTAGTACTATCAGCATTTACTACGGAGCAGTGACTACCATACGTATGTCTACTATGCTCATGCACCAACGCGTGCTGCACCCTTATCGATCACCCTCATTCGTCGTGGGAAAAGACCCATTTACAATGTATCACCTATTATTGTAACTCAGTTTTGTACCTCCAGAATGTTAACGAACATCATAACATTTCAATAATAGATCATAAACTCTAAACTCTATTCTGCTATAACTTAGGCTATGCGGGATCCAGCAGTTGAAATAATAAGTGGACGCGTTGGGCAATAAAGTTGCTGGCACCCACAGCGATTATAGACTCGCGCAGCATACAAATCGCGCAGCGGGTCCTTGTACAGTTTACAATGCTCGAAATGGGGGCAAAAACCTGTAATTGCTGTTGTTGCCACCTGCAGTGCTTCTCGAGCTATTGGGGACTGGAAATTGGATGAAATGTTGTCAACTTGTTGTGGTATGTAATGGGCAATAGATACGCAAAATGTATGCTGTTTGTGTAATATGTTTGGTACTCTCCTGTATAGTTTTCTCGATAAACATTTGGAGCATGTGTGTGATGTATGTGAAATAAAACTGGTCTGTTTGAAAACAAGTGGACCTTTGGTTATTGCATTGTACATACCCGTTTTGTGAGTGTACATGGATTTCGTGTTTCAAATGGTAGACACTAGGGAGGCGACCACACCGTGCTAATTGAGCAATGCAGGCAGGCCCTTAGTAATTGGAAAACTTGACCTGACCGTGCGTAACTAAAACAGCAACTCTCAAATTCAGCGGAAGGCCAGGCGTGTAAGCAGTAAGCCCTCCATATAACCACATCCAGCTATCATGTACAACATTCATTACTCTGTTACCCGCTGACCCCTGCTTGCAGGAAGATGTAAGCCCGCCAGAATATTTTTCAATTAAGCTCATCCTGGAAGCTCTCAAGTGTCATAATGAAGCTACTATATATCTAGACAAATGTGACTAGGAATTATCGGTAAGGCCTTGTGGCCTTGGTCCTGCTTACGTTCCTGTAATTTGTTCCATTTAATTAGAGAATACGACTTACTGGTGCTAGTAGAGGCTTCCTAATCATGGCAATGATGTCAATGATGTCATGGAGCAAAGTCTATATGAGGCCAGGACTAGCTGGTGGGTGAATGTTTCTGGTAAATAAGCTAATGAAATATGGATAAGAGGATGTCGTTATAGGTCACAC
>CM032665.1:39841208-39879198 GCA_019095985.1 Streblospio benedicti
AACTGCATTCAGTGAGCATGTGATTTAAAAAAAACATAAACTATAAAGCACTCAATTAATCTCCCTTTCAAAATAATTACAAATGGAAGAAATAATACTGGATTTTGAAGTCACCCTCACGTGTTTTCTTTCCACCATCTTAAGCCTTCAGAACAGCTGAAAGCCCATTAACACTCTTCCTTTCAAACACACTTTTGAAGTGGCCAAACTGAAGCCCCGATCCTGCTATCTTTGTAGCCATGGTCTTAGATACAGTTTCCTTGTTTATCAATCCGTTTATAAAGTCAGAAAATTGGTATTTCTCCCAAGTTTACCGTCCATTCTCGATTCTGATTGGTTAAGAGCCGTAGGAGATCATAACAAAAAGGTTATCTCCCTACTTTGTGAACGGTAAACACCATCAAGTTAAATAATTTGGTTCAACTGGGGAGATAATAAGACAATGGTATGTGTTAGTGTGGAGATAACACTAGCTAAGCACTTGTGGTGTCTTAGCCTGCTCTCGCTCACTCGAGCAGGCCTAGACACCACTCGTGCAAGCTAGTGTTATCTCCACACTAAAACAGACCATTACACTTATAGTTCCTGACTATTGAACTACCCATAGATCCTGCACTTACATCAATATCAGGGGCATTTACCACGGGAGAGGGGGCGGGGTCTTCCACTATATGGTTTAGAGGAGACATGCCACCCATAAGCAGAGGAAAGTTTTTTCAGGCCTGATGGTATATTAATTTAAGATACATTCTAAATTACATTTACATGGTCCATACACTAAGTAGATTACATAGTTGAAGTTTATGTAAGAATTTTATTATCTAAATACACATACTTGCATATGCTTTCATCACCACCCCGTAGATACTACACTCTGGTATAATATTGTGCATAAACAAACGTCATCAACATGTCATAAAAATATGAAAATCCACCATACAGTCCCATGACGGAACAGCGTTTCCGTCATTGTGATGTGAGGAAAAAATGAACTAATTCGGTATACATGTATATTGGACTTTAAATCCCCCCACCCTACAATTATCAGATTATGACTCAAAGTAAAAAAAATCAACATTTCGAACAGAGTAAATATCCCTTAATAAGATCAGATAGTTCTAATAATGCCTCATAAAGAAAACCATCATCTAAACTACGCTAAACAATTAGGTACCGTTTGGTCTATATGTGATAAAGTCCTTCCCTGACATTGAATTTATAAGACTAATGACTTAAGGTAAGGGAGCGCACATAAATTATTAATTTATGTGTGCTCCCTAAGTGTTGTGATATATTTACAAGTCCAAAAAACAATCAACGTCAACGTCAACGTCATTTCAATCCACTGCACCTGATAAAGATCTTCGCACATAAAAGGTTTAATGCATGTCTACAATGTCTTCCGATATCTTGCCAACAATACCTTTATATGGCATTTCATTGGCAGCAATCACCCTTGCTACCAGGCGCTGTAAAGTTTGATACTTCAGAGCAAAAGAGGACGTTGTTTTAGCATTAGTTTGACTTACTTGTAAAAAGTCCATAGGCAATACCCTGACAAAATTGCATGCATCAATATGGTCACCTTCTTCAAGAAGAATTGTGACGAGGTCATTTTTCAAATTCCTGTTACTCTTTACTGGTGCCAGATGCAGTGGCGTAGTCCCATATTTATTGTCCCTCACATTGACCGATGCTCCAACTTCGCTAAGAATCGTGGCAACGTCTCCACAAGGAAAGATAAAGTATTTTATTGTCGGTAAAGAAACCCTTTCACAAGTGTGGTTGAGAGGGGTGTAACCTCTATAATCTCTTTGATTCAGCTCAACAAATTCGTATGCAGTCTTTTTGAATCTATAAACTTGTTGGTCTGAAATCTTTTCCTGGATCTTGCACATAAGGCCGATGATGATTAGTGTGGTCGGTAATACATCAAATCCTAAACTGGCTAGACCAGCATTCTTGGCTCTTAGTAATTCATTAAAGATAATGCTCAGCCAAAATAATATTTGTTCTGTAAACACCCAGTATCAATGAATGATGCCTTTTCCATTGCAAGTGTAAGTAAAATAGAAATTATTTTCTTCACATTTGGTATTTATTACACATTTAAAAATACTATGGCCTCTTGCTAACTGAAACACAAGGTCACGTGATGTTGCATAATCGAATGATTTTCGCCAGACGTACCGTGGATTTCCAACGGCAGACGTGACATTTAACATGGCAGAGATAGGCGGCTTCTTACGTGCACCGTGCAAGTTACGTCTGACGAAAATCATTCGGTTGACATTTGTTGCATTCACGTGTTTTGATGGGGTTATAGCCGCTCTAATTGCGTGATATTTACATTGCTCTAAATACTTTAATAGGCTGCTTGAAAGAATAAAACTTTCAGAATACACAGAACATGTCGTATTGCTTCTATACAAGCATATTTGTTTGGCCACTGAGCATAACCTTTAACTTATTTTTCAAGGATACCCATGATAATATCAAAATCTACATTGCGAGGCTCTTGTTTGATCTATTTTGTTGTTGTTGTTGTTGTTGTTGTTGTTGTTGTTGTTGTTGTTGTTGTTGTTGTTGTTGTTGTTGTTGTTGTTGTTGTTGTTGTTGTTGTTGTTGTTGTTGTTGTTGTTGTTGTTGTTGTTGTTGTTGTTGTTGTTGTTGTTGTTGTTGTTGTTGTTGTTGTTGTTGTTGTTGTTGTTGTTGTTGTTGTTGTTGTTGTTGTTGTTGTTGTTGTTGTTGTTGTTGTTGTTGTTGTTGTTGTTGTTGTTGTTCTTGTTGTTCTTGTTGTTCTTGTTCTTGTTCTTGTTCTTGTTGTTGTTCTTGTTTGTTGTTGTTGTCGTCGTTGTTGTTGCTGTTGTTCTTGTTCGATGTTGTTTTGTTGTTTCTTGTTGTTTCTGTAGTTGTTGTTGTTCTTGTTGTTGTTGTTGTTCTTGTTGTTGTTGTTGTTGTTGTTGTTGTTGTTGTTGTTGTTCTTGTTGTTGTTGTTGTTGTTGTTGTTGTTGTTGTTGTTGTTGTTGTTGTTGTTGTTGTTGTTGTTGTTGTTGTTGTTGTTGTTGTTGTTGTTCTTGTTGTTCTTGTTCTTCTTGTTCTTGTTCTTCTTGTTCTTGTTCTTGTTGTTCTTGTTGTTGTTCTTCTTGTTCTTCTTGTTCTTGTTCTTCTTGTTCTTGTTCTTCTTGTTCTTGTTCTAGTTGTTTTTGTTCTTCTTGTTCTTCTTGTTCATGTTGTTCGTGTTCTTGTTGTTCTTTTTCTTGTTGTTGCTGTTCTTGTTGTTGTTCTTCTTGTTGTGTTTTTTGTTTCGTTTGGTTTGTTTGTGTGAGTGTTTTTGTGTGGTTTATGTTGTTGCTGTTTTTGTTTTTTTCACGACCATTGCTTGGGACCATTAAAAAAAGAATACCGTTCATGTCCTCCTCCTTTCTGTCAATCACGCTACACATCGCCAGATAAATCGCGTGAAAATTGGATTGAATTTCAATTACATAAAGGCAACACTCGGGGGGAAAATAGTGTTGATTGTTGCACAGATCTATCTGTCTAAAAAGTGCGTCATAAACGACTGCAGCTACGACATCTTCCAGCAAATTGTTTCGGTCATGACAATATCACTGCGCAAGATACCCAATATACCGTCCACACACAAAAAACAAAAAAAAACAAAAACGGGCAAAATATGACGCTCAAGCCTGCTGCTGTGGCGATGACCCACATCCCCATATTGACCCCATATTGGAGCAATGGTCGGTTAAATAAGAGTTTTATTAGTAATTAGCCAAGCTGTCTAATGTGAAATGTTCGCGTGGAGAACATTTGCATTTTTCAGGTGCCATCCGGCGGCCATTTTTGATTTATACAAATTGGGCTCAAAGTTACACTTAAGCATCTAAGCCCAATTTGTTCTAGAATCCCTCTGGAATACGTATCTACAGAAGAAGAAAAAACTTGATAGTAAAACACACTTCTAGGTTTTGAAAATGTCACCTGGACTTCATGATCATCATGTGGAGTTGTAGACACCAAGCAATTAGAGATGCATTTTCATTTTCACGGTTGTTACATACCGGTAGTTTGTAAAAATGTTTCACATATGGCGACACTTCACTAATGGGGACAATATTCTTCTCCCACCAGTGCCCCTAATTTTTCTGTCTATGCATAATCGTGCATTAATGTACATGTCCACTGTGCTCGTTACATGTAACAATGTTATCCCTGTGTGCAAACAGAGCGCGATTAATAGAAAGTAAACACTACAACAACAGCAAACAATTTGATGCAAGCTTTGAATGCTGCACTCGCCAATTTGTTATGTATACAATGCATTGCATTACACCGTTTTATGCTTCAGACCATACATGCTATGTATGTAAGTCACGAGTGTTCAAGTGTTTCTACAGGCTGGCTTATACACCATTGATTGCTTCCGTCGTTCAACTGACCGACGTGTTACCCTACTGCAGGCCGTGTCGTTTGAGTTATCATATATTATAATAGGATGTACAAAGTCGGTTTGTCATTTGAAAGTGGTTACCACTAACAGCCTATTTCATGTGGACTAAAATGGTCCGTATTTGGATACAGTCAGGACCATTAGTGGGTACATTTCTCACTGTTACCCCTCTAAAAATCACTGACAGCATTCATTACATGAAACAAAAATCAATTGCATGTACATAATTTATCAAATTAGATTTATATGCACTCTCGGTTTTTTTCACAGGTGACGCTTTTCATGCAAATAGTGTAGAAATAATGCGTGGGTTTTATTTTCAGGCTATCGGTTACACGAGTTAAGCGACTTTAAATGTCACGCACTACTATAGTGACTACAATGATAATGTAAAGCAGTAGTTTGAAAAATCACACATTGTGCAAACTTTTGTAGAAGCAAATTTGAGCAAACCATCTTTTTAAAGTAGGCTACACATATCAATGATTTGATTTCAATCATAAAACCTTTGGCACGAATTTTGTCCAACTAATCATACTCCGCAGTAGAAGATCGTGACTATAGGGACACCTCTTTAATAGGTAACCCTCTTCTTTCTTTGGCGACAGTACAGTAAACCCTCGCTGTTAAGGCCACCGGTGAAAACATAAAGAGTGTCCCCATTTGTAAGGTGCTCCACTTAATGAAACATTTTAGTAGCATTGTATAGCAACCTGAGAATGAAAGGCTGACCCTAGTCACTATTATGGAGATTTTCCAATTAGTGAGATGCCCCCATTATTGAGGTGTCACTATTAATATAATCAGGTAGTCCCTTAGCAAGGTTTGATTGTATAAGTTCTGTAAGCGAGACTTAGGGTTTTAAAAAAACGTGTACACGCGTCTTATTCATCACTACGGAGAAAACATCACGCATACAATTGCATCAAATACAGCCACAGTCTATCACATACAGCAGGAACTCCAACTAATTCTCTATACAGAGACCACCTCTATAATCAGAACAACTATTTCTTCCAGTCCTCTATCCTTCGTAAAGAGACTTGGATAATGAGACCTCCTCTCTATGGCGAGCACTTAAGGTTCCACTCATCAGAGACGATCTACTGTATAGCAATAAATACATTTTGAGGACACATCGAATGCATATATTTGTATGTGGAAAGAGACAATTTATCAGATGACAAATGAGTTGGGAAAAGTGGTGACAATGTATTCACCGGCTATCGAGTCAACAGCCCGTGCTTGTTTGCACAACAATCTGTAATCTGTGACTGCCGCCGCCGCCGCCGTCGCCACCGCCGTGTGAACATATGTACCTTGCTCTACAAAACGTGCCAGTCCCACTTTGGCGCACGCCAAGAAAGAACGACATCTGGTGGGCGCCGCATGTAACATATTGGGTGATAATGTCGCCTGCTACTCCAAATATAGGACGCCGTGATTGTGTACGGGTTCCGTTCTGCACCTTCATGCTCACATGTTACTTGTTTTGTTTTATTATGATGTATACAGTAGACCCTCTCTATTAGGACCACCCAGGGGCTGGTCTCTACTGGTCTTGAAAGAGAGGTGGTCTCTTTATGGAGGTTCCAGGAAGACTCTTAATTACGGCAACATCTCCCTTTCCATTTCACTTTCATTTGTGTTGTCAGATTAGATCTGTCTCTAAAATGGACCGATGGACGCGATTTGGATTTGTGGTGTAGTATATGATTTTTTTTTCACTTCACACTACAATGTATTAAAATAAGCTGACACAGCCCTATGCAATCACAATTTATATGTAATTATTTTCACCACATTTCGATAGCTTCCTTCATTTGTACGTATTCTATTAAAGAAGTTGTTTTTGATTGGCTGGGTTTGGTTACGTTTGCAGCAGGGATGTTTGTTTTATTTGATTTATTCTACTATTGTGACATTGTATAATATTCGGTATAAGTAACGAATAAATAGATGATATACATGTCTTTTCAGTTACCTAAATACAAATACTAAAGAAAGTCTACAACAGTCTAGAATGTAATGCAAACTTAGCGAAATCTAACCAATTAAAAACAACTTTCTGATTAAAATTAAATTCATCATTTTCATCTTTCATAACACAAAGAATTTCTAATTGTTTGACGGTTTCGTCGGACGAAACTGTCAAACAATTAGAATTTCTTTGTGTTGTGAAAGATGAAAATAACGAATTTACATAATTACCAACACGATGAACTCATTCCAGGAAACTTTCTGATTAGATTACTAACAAATTTAGCTTTGGAAATTTGATGAACATTGTTAAATTCTGATCGCATAGGGCTGTGTTCGCTTATAACAATAGTATGGTGTGATTAAGTACATGATATACTAAAGCAGAAATCCAACAAACAAGGATGCCCTGGGTCCCCTTGATTTTGTATGGTTAGTTACCCTTTCTTATATAATATGAGTGAGAATGGTGTTTGTGTAGAAAACATGGTGGGGTCCATGACTTTTAAAATAATGAGCAGTTCGCGTGGGGAATCCCCAGTTATTATATCTTCAAGGGATTAATGCAAACACTCCTTTTTTCAAATGTAAATATAGAAATGTATTTGCTTTGATTGGCTGCAAACACCATTTACTTCATGTATTTTTAATACAGGTGTGTGCCATGCGACAGCAAATTAGTTGTTGACCAATAGATCATTTCTCGCATTCCTGCGTCTGCAGCACATTCAGCGCACAATGCTAATCACTCACACAATCACTCACTCATTCTTTCAACCCAATAGCCTGTACCTGATTAACGTGTGGGCGCCACGGAGCAGTGTGCAATTGCTTTAGCGATGAGTTTGCTCAACACCCACCACCAGACCCGACCTGGAATCGAACCCTCGACCTTCTTATCACGAGACTAGCTCTCTGTTTTGAAATTATCGGTTGTATATGTGTACAGGCCGTGAGAGTCATGCCCTGATCTCTCAACGTTCACAATCCTCTCATAACTCCAGTCATATCAACAGCATTTGGTGTTTAGCTTTAGAGAATGCGCAAGAATAATTAAGCAAAAAGTAACAGGCCATTGTACAGAGCAAGTTTCATCGGAGACGAATGCCATCTTTGACATTCGCACAGAGAGTTATATAGAAGAACATTTAACAATAATAGTATGTCCTTTGTGAGCATTAACCGTTGCCTGGTAGGGGGTTGATCTATCAGTTGTAACACAATCTTACTTAGCTATTCAACTCTAATTACATTGTCGGACATATATTGCTAGACCATTACACAGAATGGGGACTGCATATGCCGTGTATTGTATAAAAAGGTTTTTCTCAATGCTCCGTGTATCATAAACCGTCGAAAAGCGCTAATTACTGTCAGTGACCTGCTATCGTTATGGCTTTACATTAGCTAGTTGATGTTTTTATGACTTAATAGAAATGACTATACGCTAATACTCACCTTGTGTTTGTACAGTAAAATCGCCAGATTGCAGCCATTCCCGAGGAATCCAAAGAGACACGAGGTCATTATGAAGACTGACGACCATTTCATGGGCACGTTATGTGCGGTGGCAATCATGGAGCCGTTACTTATGCCGCATGGCCACATGTGGGCAAACGAAAAATTCAAATCGCCCATGCTGTCCAATGGGTTTATTCTGAACAGAGTTTCTTCACAACTTATTCCTTGTGTATCATTTGTTTCGATGCCTTGTGCAAAATGCCCACGAGATCGTTTGCAATATTCCCCTGTTATAATCATTGTTGAAATGAACACTTACAACTTATCACGTGTTTGGTGGCATTGTTGTTTTACAAGGCACGCGTTAACATACTGACGGCTAATCCTATAAGTTTTGCGTTTATCACGCTCTTAATCCTCACCTGAATAAAGCACGTTATCCGCCCTGTTATCTCCACATGCCTGCTATAAAAGCTCACCATCGCCAGTGGAGAAAGATGCGTGCAGAATAGCAAATGTGCATATGGTTTGTATTGCAATTTCAATTCACCAAATGATGCATTTCATCGTGTTTTACACGGCACCTGTCGCATACACTCACATAAGTGCCACTGATTGTTTTAAACTCCATTGAAATATACGCAAATGTTTTACGCAGACCCTACAAGACCGGCGGTACCGTTTACAATTACAATTTCAAGCACGTGGAGCTTTTTCCACACAGTACATTCGTAATGATTGAAGAGAAGAGTTTGGCGTATGGAGGGTCCATATCCTTTGCGTGTTGTCCCTGCCACGTAACAAATCCATTACCGTGTGACAGACGTACGAACATGTCACAGAAACGATCCCAAATATCCGGCAATGGGCACTAGTTTGTACCAATTTTCCAATTTGACCTATTTGTAGAGTGAGAGGTCGGTAAGAGCACTCCAGCGTCGGCTAAGCGGCCAAGATAAAATGATAAACCGCGGAAAACCACGTGCCCTTTTCTATGTAGAATTAAGTAGTGTCAATATCCATTATAGACAATTTTGCATAGAGTGGTATCCATAATATTATTATTTGCTTTCAGTTTAATGTCAATTTGTAAAATTGAAATAAATGTATTTATATAATACCTGCTGCTACATAACCACGCGATCCACAGGGATCACAATCTTTAAATCTTCATCTGCAGCTCCAAAAACAGCACAGCGCGCTGTGTTGCTCAGACTTTTCAATTAACGCGTGTCATCAGCGACTTATTTAGGCCACGGCCTCGTCTTCTATAACCCGTGCACCAGTCTGCTGAGCTCCTCTATCACTCAACCTTACAGTCTAATCTCTGTGTTCGTTTCTGTTGGTAACTTTCGTTCTCTTGACGTATTCGAGGCCACTCAGGTGGTCTCCCAGTGGGGGCTGCATTCTAGACTCAAAACTCATGCGTCGTTGGGGTGATATCACTTTTTAACCAGTAATTAAACTTTTTATGCAACCCCTGTGTCGGCACATCTTCTTCGTATGACAGACGTGGGCAGGATTGTGAGGAGTTAAAACTGCACTTACTACGATGATGTCCTGAAGTAACCAGAGTTTGTTTAGCACCAGCAGCTTCTCATACATATATTTGTCCGCTGGATCAGAGGTCACCAGATTATATCTGGAACAGCCGCCAAAACTGGCTGCTTGGTTTTAAGTATATCTTTATGAAAATAGTTTGAAACTTTATGTTAGAAAAGCAGCCCTTTGAAATAAGCAATATTTGGTAATTTTCCAACCAATGCTTCGCTACAATCAATAAATTTCCTCAGAAATTATCACGTGAAATTTTACTGTGAATATATTTTAATCAGGATAATAGTCCAATTATTTACATTGAGCTTTCGATAGTAACTCCTATCTTGATCACGATGACGTCACTGTGCGTGCGGGAAAGTCCCCTAAGCTCACCAAGGATGTTACTCAACCTGAACTCCGTAAGAAACCCCCAGTTGTGACACCCTATGTCAAGGATATTTCAAAACACATTAGAAGGGTGATGAATAAGTTTAAGGTTCAAGTGTTCTTTAAACCAGTTGCGACAGTTGTTGGTGAGACCTAAGGACGGACCCCTTAGACAAAGAAAGAGTGATTGGGTCAGTGTATCAGTTCAAGTGTAGTGACTGTGATGCTTCATATGTGGGGAAAACAGAGAGATCTGTCAAGACGCGGTTCTTAGAACATAGATGCCTTAGTTCCACGGGCTCAGAAGTGTCGTGCCATATCCACATTGACCAACAAGGTCATGATATATCACTTGATGAAACTAAGATTCTGTGTGTTGAACCCAAGTATTTTGAAAAAGGAGTCGAGGAAGCCATTTAGATCAGATAACTGAAGCCATCCCTGAACAGGGATGGGGGAGACATAGACTACCGGCCATACGGACCAACGTGCTGACCCAGAGGGGAGGGGGCGCAGCGGGGACATTCCTGCGCGCATAGTGACAACTCGTGACGTGTTTGTGATCAAGATAGGAGTTCCTGACGAAAGCTCAATGTAAATGATTGGACTATTATCCTGATTAAAATATATAATTATATATGTCTGTCTATAATATAGATGATGTAATGAATACTAGTAGCTTTGTTCTAAAGCTATATTTCAAAGCAGTGGTGGACACGATGATTGTTATGGCAGTGGGCATCAGGGATCAAATAGATCTTACTAACTTGTAATTCTTTTGGGGTAAATCCATACTAACTCCTGGAGAGCAAACCTTTCACCCACCTTTTTCAAGATGGCTTCAATAAGGCCCAATATATGAGAGAAGCAGTGTCGAAGCGACATCGGAAACATCGTGTGTGTCAAGACAATGAAGCAAACTAGAGTGTGTCTGGGAGAGATTGACATGCCATGACAATTGTTGATGGTTGTGCAAACGGTCGCATTCAGTTCAGAATGATTTCCATGACAAATTATTTTGCTTTTTCAGGGAATAAAAATCATGGCAAATTCCACATTATCCCAAAAAGACCGTATTTCCGCGTTTTAGAGCATAGGCCCAAACTGTAGCCTCCCATTAATAAACGCCCTTTTAGAAGTTATTTTGAAACAATAAATACCTCTCTCATATTAGTGTGGCTTTGTATTCTTCCAGGTTACTCAAAACCGATGAGCAGAAATTGTTTTTACATTTTGATGGGACAGAAAACTCTACAGTGATTTCAGGTTAAGGGTAATTTAAACAAAACATTGTTTTTGTGTATCATATATCGTATTCCATGTGTATTAAGTAGCATGTTATAGATGTTATATCTAGATTATCAATTTGTAATAGGATTTCAATTAACATAAAAAGTGACGACGTTATAAGCAAAATGGCTGATGACAATCGAATTCTATATGAATCATAGCAATAGAATACGGTCTATTGAGTAGATGTCGTGCATACACAGCCACCCCTCACAATGCAATGGTCCATAAATCATTCCATTGCTGCCAGCTTATGTCTCTACAATAAGAGAATGGTTTTAGATTTATCCTTGATTTACAGGACAAGAACACATCCTTTTCACCGATCCTATTACAATATGGAATGAGACAAGCGCTCTTTGTCGTGCTTATTGCTATGTCCAAAACCTCGACAATGCCAGACATCTGTCTCCTCGCCAACCTGCTGTCAGAGTGACTGGGACGACACTGTGGGGTTTATCTAGAGCTTTTATATCAATCTTTCCATTCTGACATATTCACTGGCATTACTTATGTGACGATGATGTCCACATCATGCGTTTCATGTGTATCGGCGAAACTGCTCATTTTGATGCAATCTTCCAGGAAGTTTGTGGACACATGTACCTGCAAACCTTTTTATTCTAATTAATGTATGATGTTAACAACAACAAAAACAACAGCAGTAGCAGCAAGAACAACAACAACAGCAGCAGCAGCAGCAGCAGCAGCAGCAACAGCAGCAGCAGCAGCAGCAGCAACAACAACAACACGAAAATCATATTTATTTATCGTGTGGGGGATGTGGGTCTGCCTATGGGCCTGAGATTTGATGGGGAAAAAGACTCTCCATTTATCGGTGCAGGGGGGGCATGCTAATCTTTTGAAGTTCCATAATGGGTCTGTACGCCCACTGTACATCTATAAATTATCTTTGAGCTTGAGCATTCCCGCCCTGCTGCCCCACTGCTCCATTAGTCCACGTGGGCCGCAGTTCGTACATTCCTCATCCCTGCACATGACGTCTTTAGCACATGTATGGCCTCTGGTCTCATTCGTACCTATCTGGTTAATGGTGGGGACAGACTCTTAGCCTATTTTCCCCCTGTGTCACTATCTGGCTTATGCATTGATGCAAATTTCTGACTTATGTCTCTCAGTATCCATGTTTTAGTTCACATCGACATGTACATCTTTGCTTGCAGTGGAATCTGCCTTTTGGCGACACCTTCAAGAGAATCAAAAGGTGTCCACATAAAACAAGTTTTTAGCCGGGATGTTCACTTTATAGATGATATATGCGGGAAAATCAAGAACAAAAAAATGTGAAAAGTGTCCATGAGACAGGTTTCCTTAACTGGCATGTGTCCTAATGGAAATTCATTAACGGGTGCATTATTTTCATGAGTCTATAGATACACGCTGTTAGGTGGGCGAGTCTTGGTTGCACAGTTTCCCAGCAATATTGTTCCTGTCATATCAACTACACTCCTCATGCTCCTGAAGCCAAGACATTTGATAATTTTGGCATTTATCATTGATAAATCATGTAGTTGCATTGCAGGGGTGATAAGCTGAAATTGATCGTCAATCAGCATTGGTCCAAAATAAACAGCAGAACACCCATAGCTGTTGACGAGCAGCTACGACTTCTTGATGGGAACTGACACGAGCTGTTGCCAGCCCACAGACCCAGTCAGCACTATTACTGCTTTAATTGTCTCCCTGATTACTTACCTATACAGTTACATCTGAACCAGAAAGTCGATTACTGAAAATGGGTTGAGAGTAATTAGCCTATTACTGTAAGAAACCACTGCACAGCACATATGTTGCATTATTGAAATAGAATTGTTACCTAATGATTGACAAAAGTTTGACAATTGAGTATTATTTTGCTTGAAAATCACATTTTGTTAATTAGAATTTTTACTTTAATAATTCAGTTATATTCATTTTCTAATGACCTTGATGAAATTGTAATATATTGAAAACATAAAATGTGAATTAATTTGTTCATGTGAACTTGCTTTCTCCATGTTTATTTTATATACAATGTTTGGGTCTACTGGCTATAGCAAATATGAGCATTTTAAAGTCTTAAAATGCGTGTGCCGCATTTGTCACTACAAATACATATAAACGATATCAAATCTGTAAAATTAGAGGTATGTAATTGCCAATTCTCCAATCTTTCGTAAGCCATTATTATATCTGACATTTACACAGCTTTGAGCAATCACACTAATCATCACAGCCAGGAGAACTACAGCTCAGAAATCATCGTTTTCACTCTCAGTAACATATTTTATTATCCATATCATATGTCTAGTCCTTATTTACATGCTATTTTGCTTTCCATGACGCTATAAAATTGGCGTTATTTTAATGAATCTGTTTAATTGCTGCAACACTCCAGATACTGATTTATTAGAGACCATTTCTCACGGCCCCTGTCCTTTATCATCAAAGATACCAATGGGAGCCTCCATAAAGAGACCACATGTTTTTCAAGACCAGTTGAACCTATTCCTAATGGAAATGTGCCACAATATCTCCCGCACATCACCCACGATGCATCACAAGACAGGTCAATACCTTGGCGAATACAGCTGCTGATTAAACATGGATGGGGACGCGATGATTCTTGGATTCATATTGACAGTGCTCGGATGTCCTCCTTCTGTTTGATTGTCCACATAATAGACCATAGGGATGGGGGTTTGTAGGGTGTCAGGTCAAGAGATCCCACATCCCCGTTTCGTTTTTCTTCCCTTTTTCCCCATCCCCAACAAAAAATCTCCGCCCTTTTCCCAACATCCTACTTCCTTAAAAAACCACATTCTTTATTGGTCTTTCTATTTTTACCACATTCCTCTTTTTCAATCTTTTGTGCCACATACCAGTGGCTTATACCCCCCACCGCACATTCCCATCATACTGCAATGTTTTAGGTCCTTTAAAGGGATATCACTCAGTGCTTGTTTGCGTTTACATATTTGCATTGCAGACCTGCCTGGCACGAAGCTTGAAAAGAACTGCTCATGCATGCCATTGGGGCTAGGTGTGGGGTTTCTTTGAAATACCAACCTTAAACCATATAGATTTCATTACAACGTACAAACGAAATGTTCTTTTAATGACCATCTTATGCCTCCCGCTCAAGTGGTTTACATTAAATCCCGTGAAGATACGGCGTCGACACTGTTGACTACAGGCTGTTTCAAATGTATTATATGGGCATATCATGTAGTGCATATGCGCTTAGTGATACACATATTGAAACATTCTATAGAATCTACGGAAACACACGAGGCCCGTATGATGTCTGCCTGACAGGCATGATTGCGTTTTTTAAGATAATACATGGCAATTAGAGCCTCTAAAATATTGACTAGTTTAAGTAAGACTTAGCTTAAATCTGACTTTTTGGGTGGACATGCATTACAGAAACGTAGTATTACCTTGTTGCCAGAAATTGATCAAGAGAACTCTGTGCATTTCTGGTATTAGCCAAATTCACACGAGCACTTTTGGCTGGTCATATCGGAAAAATACACAACAGACAACAAAACAAAAACAGGCAAGAACTGCATTGTTCCTACATCCTCTAACCCAAACCAGTTAGCACCAGAACAAGTATTACTATTTTGAATATACATATGACGTACTATTAAAGTAATTTTTAAAAAGTTATATAACCTTTTTAGGCCAAGTGGTTAGGAGGTGGAAGTCGTGACTATAAGGGCTTAAGCTCGATTCTCTGCAGGCTTTTTGGTGAACCACCTCATCGATAGCAGGTTGTCCTCTGCTCTGTGGTACCTTCACGCGAGTGGTGACCTCCAGTACAAGTGTTGTATGCGCCTCATGGAGTTGAGAAAAGCAGTTTAGTGCAAAAAGTAAGTTGCCAATGACCTGGTCTCAATATAAGTCACTGGGCCACGAATACAGTGAACTAGGACTGCAAATCAGCAAATTGACATTATAGTCATTTGATTTACACAACGCATCATTTTTGGTGCGTGCAGCCGAGAATTAGCTATGCATCATTTGTGTAACGAGCTAATTACTGTGACATCACCAATATTCAGCACGCCGCCAAAACGCCAGAACGAGGCACGTCACGTGAGCTAATTTCGGAAACACACGCCAACAGGAAGCTAAACATGGAGGTCTGATTTCGTTATTTTTTGTTCTTTGCTCTGTTTTGCCTATTTGTTTTTTGCATTGGGATCTTTGGTGTTCTTCTTATTATCTTAGATCTATATTGCACAGGCCAGGTTATTTTACCCACTCTAAGCAAAAGGCGGCGAGTTTCAATGCAATTTGCTCGGTCAACTTGAATAAGACAGACTAGGGCAGACGATACGTAGTAAACTTATTATGAATATCTTTTCGATGTTTAAAATAAATATATCGTTGTGTTTGACCAAAAAAGACTAAAATATTTATGACCATTAAAAGGTGACTAGCAATGGCTAAAACTCAATAGCGGGCAACTATCACGTCACATGCCCTATTTCTGAAGTAAATACAAAGAACAAACCGTATTTAAATCTCTAATAAAGTTGCTTTGTCTGTCCCCTATCATTGTTTTACTGCAAACTGTCGCCAATGACTTGCTACTTGTACAACCCCTTCTCCCCCACTTACATTATATGTATAACCCAATCTACCCACCAGTAGTAAGGGGGTCCCTTACTACTCCCACCACTGTTCTAACAGCACACCCCGTGCTGACACCCCCCCCCCCCACACACACACACACATACTGCCCTAACAGCAGCACCTCGGCACCTGTACTGACAACACCGATGACCCACCCTCGTCCTTAGTAGCACTCGCCCACTTTGTGACTGCTCTCCCATTCTCTTAACATTGTGTGAAGTATCGATAATCAACAATATATACATAACTGACTGTGGCTATAAATCTGTAAATCCAGGAACGTTTTGTTACAAACCCCGCGCCTGAGAATGATCACGTGCCCGCCACGTGACTTCTACATCATCGAAAAATTATGTAAAAATATCCGGAAGCTTTGAGCCAACTTTCGTCACAACATGAACGAGTCTTCAATCTTTTAGCCACACTAGCATTACAAAATGGAGAAAAAGGACACATGCGTGAAATCGCTTACTACAATCATCTTCACCGCGCTGAAAATAGAGTCTCCGTAACTACACAAATTGGTGCAGAACTTTACCAAGACTATGCTATTTCTGCTGTACTCTTCTCTGATTAGTCAGTTTTTATACAATTTGAAGAAAGTGGTCTCTAATAGAAAAGTATTGGCTTTGTACCACCATTATAGACGTCCATCAATGTAAAGTGCCCCCAACGACGGTGTTCGCTGGGCCAAACCAGGCGGTATGAGCGGCTCAATGTAATGAGCAAGCTGTTCTCAACTGATATCTCTGATTGTTTGACCACTCAACAGACTACTTGTAATCATACGAAAATGACATTTCCCTGCAATTTCATTATAAACGCTAACTAACCACTAACTCAGACCACCTTTATACGGGGACCACCACTGTGTTACAACAAAGTGTCATAAGATCACTGAGAACCTCCATAAAGAGATCAACTCTCTTTTGAGACCACCTGTCTCATTCTGGTGTCATGGCCCCTTGCTGATGTTAAAGCAATTTAATTGGCTATTCATAATAGCCCATAGCTAACTTCTAGGCTACGCGCGCCAGTTCATCACTAACAGTGGTGTTTACTCATCTTACCTGTACCTACTTAATGTGAAGGTACCACAGAACAGTGTGAAAGCTCCGGATGAGTTGACCCATCACTGGCAACCAGACCCGACAGAGAATCGAACCCTTCTTGTCACATGTCAAACTTCCTAATCATTTGGCATTTTTAAATTACTTGGTTTTCACAATAGTGAGCTTTGTTCAAATGCTAAATGATTTGGGTTAGAGGGTGTAGTAACAATGTGGTTTTCGCCGGAATTGGTTTTGTTGTGTATATTTACAATATGACGGGCCCGAAGTGCACATTTCGAGTTGGCTAATATCAGAAATAAAAAAGGAGTACTTTTAATCCATTCATGGAAATATTACACTTGTGTAATTGATTTCCTTCCTGAAACACATATTTTAGCAAATTCGTATGTTTACCAATACTTTAGATGCTGTAATTGACAAGTATTGGCACTCCTGTATAATGTTACTGTCATGGCGGATGACATATAGGGTGTTGTGTAACTCAGTGTTCAATGACATAGCTGAGTGACATATAAAATACGTCTAGCATTGCAAATGTGAAGGCGATCAAATGGTTTTGGAATACCTTTTACCTTCAAATATAAAATTGTGCAATTGTAAATTAACGCTCCTTGTGATCAGTAGGCCATAGAAAATGATGGAGGTGTTCCCACTACATGTAAATATACAGTGATTGATCCATGGGTGTGCTTTGGGTTTATAAGCACCCCAATCCGCATCCTCAGGGCCACCCCCACCCCCACATCCTTCAATTTTACGCAAGTTTCCCCGCGCCATTACCATGGCTTATCTCAAGCCTCCGCCATATCTGAATGCCGTTTGCAAGACCCTGCCCATCCTCAACTACCCATTCTCTAAAAAAACAGCATCCTTATGCTCAAGACACAACCTCTCTCAATACCCCACTGCATTTCAAAACTCCTCCATCTCACAAGACCCCGCCATCTCTCAAGCCCCCATCATCTCTCAAGACTACACCATCTCACCCCACCCGTTCAATTCCTGGATGCATCATTGTAATATTGGGGATATTACTGATCACTATCTAGATATTTAAGATGCAAACATGTGAGCACTTACCAGGCGAGAGTCTAACTCCCTGAACAACATCCTCCTCCCGTAGCAGATTACTTTTCGTCCATGTCAGCCTTTTAACGGCTTCCACAGTGAAATGGGGGACGGATTGCAGTATGCAGTAGAATCTTTTTATTGAGCCCACCCGTGGGACTGCTGTCAAGTAGTCTCAATACAGAGGTGAACTCTTATCGTATGGATGTTTACAGTGGTCTCTTTATGGGAACTTGGAACTGTGAAACATTACTGTATTGTACAGGTGGTCTCTTTACAGAGCTGGCCTCACTTGGGGGATCTGCTGTATCCATGAAGCAAAAGACATAACGGCTTCATGTGTTTCCGACCGTTCTTTCTCGTTGGCTTGATAAAAGAGGCGCATTGTGTAAAAGCATTGCATATTAGCAACATACATCATATGACATAGTGTGGAGCGCTGCCCATGAAAGTAAGTCACTCTCCAACTAAACAAAAACACCACCATGTCTTACAGATAGTACAGATTCTGTTGCAGTAATGGCCTGATTAATGCCGTCATCAACTTTCATGTTCTACTCTGTGGGGCACAGAGCGAGACACTGATGTTCATAACTGCTACTTAGCAGCCATATATCCAGACATACCAGGGACGGATCCAGCGGGGGGGGCTCGGGGGACTCTAGCCCCCCCCCCGCCTGCCATATTAGCCTTAAAGCCCCCCCTCCACTACAATTTAGCCCCCCCCCCTGTCCCGCCCCCTTTTCCCCACCAAAATTCTTCATTTTCATAGGGTTTTTCATGAAATCCCGTTAGTGAGCCCCCCCCCCCCTTTCTTTATGTTTTCCTTACCTCCCTTTTCCAAAAACCTGGATCTTGCCCCACGCACGGACAAATCCGCCCGCCCCCGCTCTCAAAATTTGAAAATTAGCCCCCCCCGCTCTCAAAATTTGAAAATTAGCCCCCCCCCGGTCTCAAATTTCTGAATCCGTCCCTGCTTACTGTCCCAATCACACTGTGGTACAAAGGAACCATACTTATCTGAATGTCTTCTGGGGGAAGTGCCCACATATTTTGGCATTCCACCTTCTTTCAAAAGCAAAAAAGGACGCAAAAGTTTATTACAATTATAGCCAATATATATATTTGTTTGAAACCAATTTTGTACAGCAATGGTGTAATATTTCATACTTCAAATTGTTCAGTTGATTTATCAATTATCTGTAGATGCCCATTAGCACCACCTCTATAAAGAGATCACCTCACCCGTATGGCAGTACTACCAATTTTCGACTTTGAAACATTCAAATAGAGACCACTTTAACCCTCCATCTCGCTTGAGACTAGCTGGTGCTACATTCTGAGTGGTCTCATGTTGAAGATATACTGTAAACTTACCACCTTTTCTAGCATTAGCGCAGTGTACAACCCCCCCTTTTTTTTTCACATATAGATACCGCTTTAAAACTTCATTAAAAGACCACCTCACTATCAGCACGACAGGAAGTTTGTTCCATAAGAGGTCCAAATAGAGAGGTCCCACTATTGCAGGCTGCAGTGATCTCGCCAAATGTACAGTTGTAATAATGGCAGATCATGGCCGGGTCAGGCGTAGATCACGTGGGTAATGCAGCTTTACTGCGTGGGGTAATGAAGAGGCTAGTTTACTACAGACTGCTATTGGTGTGGTCCTCATGCCCGACGTTCATAAATTGAATTTGCATGTCTGAGAGGTCATATAAGCTAATACATTGGAACCAGTCCATGTATGCACCACATATTCAATGGCAGGTCCAGGTCTTTTGAAAAAAAAGTGTGGTGCGCTTAAGGGATCTATAGTATGGCCTAGTATACTTGCTAAAAACCACATGAAACTGAAATGTTTTGGTGGGGAAAAGGTGGGGGTGCGGGGAGAATGCGCCACCCTGCACCAGTATGCACCAGCACCTTTCTCTGTATGGCATGTACATAAAGTGAACCTCTCTTTTAAGGACGGGTCACAGTTGTCTCATGGAAAAAAAATTTCCACCAAGATGTCTATATAATATATATAAGAAAGTTTAATCAAATATATCATAGAATATATAAGACTGCAACATAGTTAGGTGGTCCAGTCATTGGTAGAAATGCATTAAATATGGCCACAACGCGTACTCTAATAGTGACTGTCTTATCATTCTCAGCCACCGTTGGGTCGTAGGTTTGCAGCCCATTCAGATGTATATGGATACAGTTAATTTGAAGCCATTGTGATAGAAAAGTGATCGGGAAATGTCGGCTGAACTTTAATTAGCCAAGGAACTGTTTTCATGTACAATGTACATGCTCGACACCATTACATGCGTGTGTCCCTTTTTTACATGATGACTTCGTTATTGTTGCTGGTAGCTTCACAGCCACTGGATAATGAGATGCCAAGTTTATCCCATCATCGTCGTCACTGCTGCTTTATCGAGATTCAATGTTCATTACCAATCTATTTTCATGACGTTGCATGCGTCACTGCTGTTTTGTGGTTAATGTGGCGACCTGCTAATCATGAGTAACGATGATAAAATGGCTGAACACATTTAACACAGTTCTATTTACATTTGACGCTCTTTAGGGGAAAACGTCTTCAATATTTAGCTTACAAAACAATGTCGTGTTTGACGTGCAGAAATTCACGTTCACGGCAAGAATGAATAACGATGCTGATGGTGTGAAGTCAGATGCTTCCTTGGAAGCTGAGAAAGAAAATGAGTGCTCTATAATGGATATGTGATGATGGAAAATTGGCGGATTATTTTTATTTACAGTCATCGCACGCAAGTTGACATTTGCTGTTAATATCACTGTACAGTACCGGCCATTACCACCGATCCGATAGATGAAAATTTTCATCGTCAATACAGATACTTCCCTCTTGTTATGATCAAACACAGCGTAACACGTTCTTTTCCAAAGCTGATATGTGTGATATTATGACCTTAGAGTAGCGTTAACATTTAGCGTTTACTAATAATCATACGTGTTCAGGGTATAATAGACATATTTTTCGCATGGTAAAGGTTGACTGTAATGGCCAACTCTGGTGAACCGCAATTGCAGATTTTTTTATTTTTTTGTTGTTGTTGTTGTTGTTGTTGTTGTTGTTGTTGTTGTTGTTGTTGTTGTTGTTGTTGTTGTTGTTGTTGTTGTTGTTGTTGTTGTTGTTGTTGTTGTTGTTGTTGTTCTTGTTGTTCTTGTTGTTCTTGTTGTTCTTGTTGTTCTTGTTGTTTGTTTGTTTGTTTGTTTGTTTTTTCTTTTTTTGTTATCCATGGACCTGTGTAGCGTGGCTCACATAGGTGTGTCAATGCCGATGCGGTTAGCGTTAGTTGTAATGGCCGGTATCAGACAGTCTACTGGACCATACAAGAATAAACCATGACAGGAAAGCCCTTTTGCCTGTTGCTCTAACAGTAATGATGCGTGTGTGACGGCGTGTGAACAATGTCTCAATATAGACACAAGACTGATTGGTGCAAGCGAATTAAGGACTGCGAAAAATAACAACAATAACAACACCACAAAACATACGGGCCACATGACCCGTGTGTAGCGCACGCAGATCCCTCGATCTGCCACCACAAAAACTACTGCCCTCTCTCTACATGAGGTCTGAATATAAGTGCCATGCTTCATGTATATAATACTACTCGGACTATGGCACCAATAGGTGTTCGTACAGAGATGGTCCCTTTTATGAGGTTTAAAGTAGTCACTATGATGGCTTGTGAACTGGGGATACAAGATCTTATTGTTGAGGTGGTTTCATTATAGAGATGGCAGCAATGGGACACTATGCTGTATGTAATTTGAAAACAAACAGACATAACTTTATATACTACCTGCCCGCAAACATTGAACAGAAACATACCTTGATTAAGGCAGCCGCTGATAGTTGACACATATTTAGAAAGATATATTTTAAGTATTAAAGTAATACACCATTGTCACTAACAAATTGTTGTTATACACTATAAACTTTTTTAAAGTGAGGCGTCCATTTTGTCTTGTGAAGGCAGGTAGTAAATTTACCGCCTGCCAGTGCTTTTAGCATGGTATACTATTAGAGGTAAAAGAGTCCTGGGCACCAGTGTTGCTTTTGGCCCATGTAGGGTCCTCTTGGTGGCAGACGACGGTATCCGTATTAACGGGGTGTGCGCACGCAGGCGTGAATGGAGTGAAACAGCCATCACATTTCCATTTACGTCCCTCATCCCATTACCAGATAAATATGCATGGTGATGCTAGATATAGTGCCGGCATAAGTTACTACAGTTAGTACAGTGGAACCTGTCTCATGTTGAAACCTTAGAGGGAAGTGAAAGTGTAAACATTGCCAGGTAACAGAGAGCTGAGAAAAAGCCCCACACTTTTGACCTTATGCGTGTGAGAGTGCGTGGTATTAGGGTACACTTTGTGGTATGGAAGTGGACTTTTACGGTGTGCACATGAATTCTTATTCTTACCTTCCATCTTGATTTATTCGGCAAGTGAATACACGTATCATCTATGGGGGAGTGTTTTTAAGCAAATCAATGTTCACCAAATGTCTCTGTACAAGAAAAAACCTGCTTGAAGTACAATACCATCACGAAGCGAAATATTTTCTTATTTTGGTTCTACTTACTTCCTTATGTAGATCCTCTGTAACAGGACCAAATCTGTAGTGTGACCATGTCTGATATGAAATTATGAAATCAGTCAATATAAATGGTGTGTCTTTCAAAAGACAGGACATTTTTTCCCCGACATCATTTATATGTAATCACCAGACAAGCCAAAATTAGTATTTACATGTATAGGTCAAGTGCTCTAATGCAAATCGATGGAAAACATGTTCTATGGTAGCACTTTCCGTAAGATCTCCTGGCAATTGAGAAAGGCAGTGGACGAAGCACGCCAATGACCTGGTGTGAATGTAAAATCCCTCCAGCGAGATGGCAGTGAATTGCGACTATAAATAAACACACGTGCATTTGCATTTACAACAAACACACTCCTACATATAAAACTGTACATCGTAGCATGACAACAAAGTAGACATAAAAAGAAAATAATAATCATGATTAGCATGTGTAAGATGGGCGAGGTGGAGTCGCCATTAGATCCATTACAATGCACGGGCGCGGGGCACATCTACATGTCGAGCCACTTTCACCCGTGTAAATCAATGTAGCTCCTTTACTGGTTGATGGTGCTAATTATCTACATGTACAACACTGGTGTGGGGGGAGGGGCGGGGGGGGGGCTCATCTTGCCACAACAAGCTGCCATCTATCTTACGCTACTCTCTGATATAGATATAATTAGCCCAATAATGAAGTTGTGCCTAATCGAGAAACAAAACAACAACAAAATATGACTCATGAGTTAACAACAGCGTTAATTATAGTCTCATGCAAGGACATGACAAGAGACCAAAAATGACCGTTAAATGAATGAAAGAATGAAAGGCGTGCACAACGGATGACAACATGTGAGGTCACGTGTGTTAACAAGGTGCAAAGAAGCCACAGTCAGTCACTGATCTGCTTCCCCGAATGTTTACTGTGCTGTAGGACATGAGAAACACGTGGGAGGGAAAAGATAATTGATACACATTCATTTTCTTGTTGTCAAGGCTTGACAATAAATGAAATTTGAAATTATTAACTTTTAATGTTCTAATGTGATTCTCCAGGGGTGCGTGGGGGGGAGGGGAGTACTCGGGTGAATTAATGGTAATGTTCAGAACAGGGGGTCGAGGACAACAGCATAAATAGGCGGGTCTTAACTTGCATGTGCATAGTTAGTAAGTAAAGTTTTAAATGACACACGTTCATACATTGTATAAAAAGAACTGTACTTGGCTTAACCAGACCAATATTTAACTTTCTAACATTTCCTATTGCTGAGCATCTAGGAAAGGGGGTCCTGGTTGGGGCAGGGGGAAAGGAGGTTCTTCAGTACTGCACAACTTCAAATGTTGGAGTCTTTACTTTGGAGCACACCTGCAACGCCAAAACTTATAACTTGAGTCTGTCTGACCGGGGCTTTGAGACGCTGCGAAAAATAACAGATGTGGATACACGTGTTTTAGCACAATGTCTGTTTGTGATTCCGTGCATGGTGCTACAAGAAAACAAGAACAACAGATTCTTTCCATTTTGCAAAAGAATAGGAAACTATTATCTTTATGTTGTAAGGTGTGCTGCATGCATGGCGTGAATGAGACTATCAATGGCACGAATGTTTTTGTGTGTTTGTGTGTGTGTGTGTGTTTGTGTTTGTAAAAACGATAGTGTGTACTCACCCAAGGTTGGGCATTCATAATAATCACAACAAGAGTTATATTTCTATACTTCGTGTGGCCGTGCATGCATAGTGGTATCCATTCAGCCTGTTTGATTAGAATAATGAATTATTTTGACATTTGAGTAACGGCCTGTAATGGAGATACTGATGAACCTTACATATTTGCTCAATGACGCAAGAACAATCCCACTAACCAGTGTCTCCACCCACTGCACCACTCACTTACACACGGGTTAACTGGTAAAGAATCAATAGGAAACACACACCGACACAGGCACAGCGTAATTGCAAAAGGAATCCTAATGGGATCATGCACACCACGTTGAGGGTGGGGGTGTCAGAGAATGATAACCACTGATGGCTTGCAGAGGGGGTGGGGAGCGGGGTTCTAGCAAAATACGACGTCATCAAGGTGCCGGGTGAGAAGCTACTAAAAATGATCCCATGAGATTTCTTTTTCCAATTGGCATAAATAAAATAACATTGTGTTTCTCGTGGTGATTTTTTTGTTGTTGTTTTTTAATTGTCCCATGTAGCAACATAGCCAGTGGTATTTGCATAGTGACACAAGAATTGTTTAAATAGCATCTGGTTCTAATGATTATGAAATATGCAATCAATATTTATACTTACACAATCTTTTCGGTCAGGGGTCGGTTGAAAGATGTGACATCATCATGGGGGTGGGGTTTAAATTTAATAAAATAGTGGTTCTTCTGTAAAAAAGTGGTTCTTCTGTACTAACCAATAGGAACTTTGAAGAAGCACGATTCACAAAAAAATATAAAAATAGATATTCATTATATCATACCATTTACCATCAAAATAGTTTATCTAATACAATGGAGACCTCTCGTAGAGGGGGTGGGGTGTAGAAATGACGCATGAATACCTGGAAATATTGTGAATAGGGGGTCAGAAATGCATTAATTGTGATCATGACATCATTTGTGAACGATTACTAATTGGATATAACTACTTTCCTATTATATATTGCCTCATCCTACTTGGTAATGCAATTAGACGTAGATCACTAAATGACATTTTTATAACTACACTGTATTATCAACCTTCAAGAAGTAATTGGACTAATTTGAGTAAGTAAAGCCTGGCATATGGTTACACAACCCATCCAAAGCCCATCAACGGTTCTCACATGACATTTACACAATTCGCTATGATATATCATAGAAGAAGTTCACATAGCTGAAGTAGCCTCTGCTGAAGAACTTATAATTAAGACCACCTTTATCTTAAAATGCATCTATTATAAGACCGTGTCTCCTAGTTCCCCAACTTTGTACAAACAGCGCCATGAACTTTTGTGAAGAGACCACCTCTCTATTGAGATCACCTGAGGTCCACCACTTGGTGGTCTACATTGAGAGGTTGTTCTGCTGCACCTTGTCCTCGCAGTACACAGGTGTTAATGCTCAAAAAGCTCTTTACGTCAAGGCCAAGGAGTTAGTGAGAGGCTTAGGGAATTATTCAATGTAATCAGGGTGAGGGGGTCGGTGGCTGGAAAAGGACAGCAGCAGCAGCAGTGGCAGCAGCAGCAGCAGCTGCTGCTGGCGGCTGCTGCTGCCCACCTGGGTAGTCGTCAACGACAACGACGAAGACAACGACAACTTCAGCACCAACAACCCCCACACCACCCTCCCCCACCATAATAAAACACCCAAACAAAACTGAGCCCCTAACCCCCCCCCCCCCCCCCACACACACACACACACACACTCTAAGTATCAGATGTCAAGCAAATTCAGGACATCTGATACTCAGAATGCAGGTTGAGACTGAACATCCTCGCCTTAAATCATCAATACTATTTTCAGTGGCCACCACGTCCAAATCACCAGATCAGCCCCTCACCACGGTAATAATTGGTCTTCCCCTTTTCACCCCACCAAGCCGTCTCATTTGCACTCGTGTATTACATGTCACCTTGTCATACGACACAGCCTCAAAATGGTCGAGTCACAGTGTTCTTGGCTAGTAGGAGTGGAATCCAGGATGGGTATTTGGATGACATTATTAGGCATGACGTCACCACAGCAGGAGGCCGCTCTACTATGAGTGGGCTGCATGCTGTGGCTGGCAGGGACGAGAGCTAGGAGGGAAGGGAAGCGGACGGTTATAGTGTTCTCTCTCCCAATGCTGCTAACTAACACACAGAATTCAATAAAATGATAAATGCAAGATGTCTTAAAATCATTATAACAAAACTCACTTAGCATACACCTTTCTCGGACATATAAGCGTAATACTGGACATTAATAAGTGCGCGGGCAAGAAACAGAGACACGTGCCAGCCCTACATCCCCTGAGACGCGGCTGGCAGATCCGGTGTGGTGCCCCCACCCCAACTAGGCGAGGCGAGAAGCCGTGGCCGGTCCTGGCAGTGCCCGTGACGGACAACCCCGAACCCTTGACCGGCGACATGGTGGAGATCTCGGGGATTGAACCCGAGACCCACCCAAAGTAGACGAGACGAGAAGCAGTGGCCGCTCCTGGCAGTGCCCCATGCGGACAACCCCAAACCCTTTAGTCCGTTTGCCACCTCTATACTCCCCATAGTGAACTTTGCATTTGTGAGAAGTGTAAGGTTTTTTGAGTGTTTCATGTTGCTAGGGGTCTTTAGAGAATATTTAGCGAGAATGCCGGCGCGGCATCTCCAGGGGGAATTTTTTAGAGGAAAAAATCTAAAATGGCCGCCACCGGAAAATGTGAAAAACAGATTTTCAACCATTCAACTCTCAGTCATGTGTAATACATCATTTTTATATAATTTGGTCATAAGGAATTGATTTTTGCCCTGCTACATTTGATTAGAGGTCAAATTAGAGGTCAAATGATGAAAAAGTCAAAATGGCCGCCGCTCTTAAGATGGAAAGGAAGAGGTCAAACTCTCAATCGAATCCTCACAGAACAATCTAAAATATCACATCCCTGAGAAAATCAGTCCAAGCATTTGTACAACATTGTTAATGGTGGCTTTGCTTCTGATGAGGCTGGAATAAATGTTGCTGAGTCTGTCAGAATTGGCATGAAAATGGCTGCCGATTTTCAAGGTTCACTACCTGATAGTTTTCATGCAACCATCTCTAAGAATGTTAAAACAATGGAACTCATTAAAAAAGGTGTAAAAATCGGTGATAAAACAATATTTGATCTTCAAGCTATTTTCCTCAGACTGCTAACCGTGGGTCAACAGCGACAAATTGAGCTTGCACCCATTTTTCAATATGAACTGTGTCTTGTACAACCATCACTTATTGATGAATATGGTCTTTTAAGAAAGGGAAATAAATCACCATTGGCACACAAACTGTGTATGAAGGATCTACATCCACATCCAGCAAACGTAACAATAATTGATGTGAGTCAGCTCTTGTATCGCTTTGGAGAAGGAGTGACCATAGAAAGCGCTAGTGATGGAGTGTTTAACCATGATGAGGCAGATATAGCAATCATTTCACATGTCATAGTAGCAGCCGAGTCAAATGTGCCAGTAATTCGTGTCCTCTCAGATGACACAGATGTGTTTGTGCTTTTGGTTTATTGGATCTATAAGAGAAATATACAAGCTACTGTGCAGATGGAACGTTGGAATGGAGTTGTGTGGTCCATCAATGATACATGTGCTGAATTAGGAAGTAAATGCCTGGAACTATTAGGAATGCACTACCTAACAGGATCTGATACAACATCATATCTGTATGGCAAGGGTAAGGTTGGTGCCCTGAAGGTTTTGAAAGCTGGCCAGTTCCCAGGACTTTCTTCGGCTCTAGGGGAAATTAATGCCACTCATGATGAACTTATGCAAGCTGGAGAGAGTTTCATCTGTGCGCTGTATGGCCAGAAACAAGGAACAACCATGAACCAGGCCAGATATCAAATCTACACACGTAAGTCAGGGAAGCTCTTGAAGCTCATGGCCTTACCACCAACAAAGGAGAATTTGTTTCTACACATTTTAAGAGCCCACTTGCAGACCATACTGGCAAAATGTGCAGATAAGCAATCCCCGCCTGATTTAGATATTACGGAGTATGGCTGGGCAATTAAAGATAGCACGCCTGTACCAGTCATTTCTGAAAATCCTCCAGCACCGAAAAATCTAATGGATGTAATTAGGTGCGGCTGCAAGGCAGTGGGCAAATCTTGCAGTACACAAACTTGCAGTTGCCATCGAGGTAAAATCTCTTGCACGGTATATTGCGGTTGCATTTGTGGGGATGAGTGCTTCAATCCGTACAAACTTGGAGTGGAACAAGATACTGACGATGAACAATCAGAATCTGATTCAGAGGAGGTTTAAAGAATTTGGACACCATACACTTATAGTTTGTTTGATTACTGTATTTGTAATATAGGTCTATATGTACGCAGATTTAATTTTGTATGAATAAAAACTGACTTCTGTTTATCAAAATATATTATAATAAAACATTCATATATACCACGAGTCAAATAGATATGAAATAACCTCAGACCTTTATTTATCAGCTTGTTATATATGCAGTAAGCATTTAAAGGAATAAGGCATTTAACATTATTAGAAACATGAGCATTCATTCATATTCAAATATTATTGGAAACTTACACAGTTTTAGCTAATCTGTATATATATTTGTTGATCGTATTTTATAAATACAGCTTTGAAATTGCGTAGTTGACCCCTAATGTGAACTTTAATCACACATCTGACAGCAGAAATGAATTTCCCATGGGCAAATTATATATAAATGATATATTACACTAGATAAAGCATTGAGAGTTTGAGTCTCTAACTTTCCCTCTTAAGAGCGGCGGCCATTTTGAATTTATCATCATTTGACCTCTAATATGACCTCTAATCAAATATAGGATGGCAAAAATCAATTCCTTATGTCCAAATTATATAAAAATGATGTATTACACATGACTGAGAGTTGAATGGTTGAAAATCTATTTTTCACATTTTCCGGTGGCGGCCATTTTGGATTTTTGCCTCTAAAAAATTCCCCCCGGAGATGCTGCGCCGGCATCCTCGCTAAATATTCTCTATGGACCGCTAGGTAACATGAAACACTATTCATAACAATTGTGCACTTGATGACAAGTTTTTCAAATTTGGTATGCAGTTAGATATGGTTCTAACAATCTCAAAAACAACCGCAAACAAAGTGCCACGCCCCCCTACAGGATTGTATTTGCAAATCCAAAATGGCCGCCACCGAAAATATATTATAAACACTATTCATGCTAGAATTATGTGTAATATGTCCAAAAGTAGGTTTTGGGGTATGTAAAATCTATTTCTGAAGTTAATTTGAAGTTTCAAGCTCATAGTAAGGGTCAAACAAAACTAAAATTCAAAATGGCCGCTCTAAAAAGTACGAATTTCCTATATTTGTCACATGTTACCCTACAATAATGTCGAATATGTATATGTGTAGGATTTAGTGTATGCGAATTCAATTTTTAAAGTAAGTATGAGGTTTCAAAGTCAATCTCACAGTAAACAGTAAACAAATGTGTTAGTCTAATATAATTATAGCTCCTGACAATGAAAATTGTTTGATTTGTACTTGTTAGCATGCACTCACATGTGATGCCTATGCCCATGTGTTTTGGGTTATGGTAAATCCATTTTGACAATGGATTTATTAGGAAGGTAAAATTTGATAACAACTGTCATAGAATATTTCAAAATTACAATGGTCAGAAATATCGATTAATATTTATCTGATATGTCTTGTGTACTATATATGTAAGTCAATGAATGAAAGTCCTCTGGCAATGTAATAAATCAATGCAAGGCAAAAGACCATTTTTACACAAAGAGATTTTATTTTTTGTTGATGAAACTAAACTGAATTCTGACATATATAACACGATAAAGCAACACATTCTATTTTACCTGTTGAATGTTTAAATTAAATCAGAAATGCAAACATCTCAGTTACAGTCTGACATTTTACAATTCAAGTACTAACATATAGCAAATTTCATCTGCAAGCAATAGCGTCTAAACACACAGTCCAATCTGTCAGATTTAGACCACTTTACACAATTAATTCTTACACATTTAAGGAACATGAACACGCCACACAATGAAAATGATTACATTGAAATATTAACCGGTAAGTTGTAACTATTCATTGCTATTTAATCCAACTTGCAATGCATTCAACTATCCAATTCATTATTTGTGCAACCACCTTCACATTTGCAATATAGTGTACAGCGGATACCAGCACTGCTACATTTGCAGTTTCGCCTGCATGCCACTGTGCAACCACAGTGAAGTAGCATGGCACAACCTTGATTGGGATCAGGAAGAGTAGTCCAAAGTGGTACCCACATCTTCATCCTCTCATTCCATTCCCATCCCCATTGATCTGGTTCTGGTTCTGCAGGAAGTTTGCAAAATGCTTGCCTCCAAATAAATGCCACAATTAGGACTGCACGCTTAGCATGCTGGTACAATGCATGCTGTGTAGGGGGAATTGCATCAAGGGATTTAAGACCATGAGTGAACATCAACTTTCTTGCAACTGAATAAGCTGCACACTGCTTACTATACATAAGAACTGTCAATCGCTCCAGGTTCTTCATGTGATTTGACTCAAGTGTCAGTTCTCCTGGATTATCTGTTATGGCATTGAAAGTGTTTGTAAAATGAGGAAAGGACTGCCAGATGTTCCACACTGTTTTCTTGCCAATACCATGCATGGCGGATGTGACATCGCACCCAGTAAATGCGTGGCAAAAGGCAGTGCATGACACTGTTGTGGTCCAAGCTCTTGAACAATGTCATGGATTGGAATCTCTTTAAATGTCCGCCCAGAACCAAATCCTATCCACAACTCTGTCAGGTTTAGTTGGCTAAAGAAATGTACGGCCAGAACGACTACATCTGTATCAACAGTTCGGATGTAGACCTTAGAGTGTCCCTGATTAGCTGCATGTTTCAAGTGAAGTATCATGCGTGTGTCTGCCTCTTCTTGTTTGCAAGGTGAAAGAGCGCTTACATCCATTGGTCTGTTACTAAGTACCAGATCTGCTTTTGTGGTGAGAAGGTGGTATTTCTCATCTCTTGCATGTTGCTCCAACTCACTGCTAAGGAACTGAAACAATTGATCCTTGTTTTGGGATTCCTTCAGGAACTTCTGTCATTTAACCCCCTTTTGGGATAGGTATCTGTGCAGAGACCCTGGTTGTTCTCCTCCTTTCAGAATCACCTCTCCTTGCTCTAGTCTGGAGTTTTAGGCTTGCTTCTTGGTACGTATCCCAAACTGCATCTATCCTTGTGGTGTCAGCTGTAACTTGCTTTTGCAGAAATGGCAGTAGGTGCATCTGCACATAATCACCAAAGAACCTAGCCCTCTGAGGTTTTATCATGTGAATTACTGCAGCCATATCCATTACAATGACAGAAGCCGCTCTCACTGCTGGCGATCTACCAGCTAGAGGCATTTTTGGAAGACAGCTAAGAAGAGCAGATTTAGTTCCAGCATTGAGCCTTCCATCATCTGATAGCGAAGGAGGTTCACGCTGATTCTCATGCTTGAAAAAATCATCTAAATCTGACTCAGGACAAGCTTGTAAGGCCAGGAAGAGTTTAGTGACTAGAGATAAATTTGCCTTTGAGGATGACCCTCTTGAATCTGCTTTCAGATTTGCAGGTGGCTGATTACTGAAGGTGTACAGCTTTGCCCTTGGGATAACATCAGATATTGCCTTTGTAGCATTTTCTATCCGATCTCTTACAAATTCAGAGTACATTGCTCTACCAGTATGTTCAGCTTTTGCAAAGCTGTTTGCGATTTCAGGGTCCATTACTTCACCCGTATCTAACGTGACAAGTTCTGGTCCTGTCTCTCTAAAAGGGTTGATAGCCCTACCTTCTTTCACTACATTTACAAGCTCATTTAGGTGCCTAAGGAACTTCATCTGTTCATTAGCAGAAGAGTCAGGGTGTTCGCAGCTGGTGGTGGTCTTGTCAGCTGGAAAGAGACAAGCTTGCTCAAACTCATCAATCAATCTCAAAACTTCTGCCTTTGACAATTCAATGATCTCCTTCTCTTCCTGTTGTCCATACAACCCCTTTGCACCACTGTCCTCTTTTAAGAACTTGATGCTATGTTCTTTATATTTTTTTCATTGTTTCATAATGTACTCATGAAAATCTTAGTGGAGAATACAACTTGGAAAATTGTCAGCATGGCTTTTTTTAAATTATAAACAAAAGCAAAAAAGGAATTTATTTCAAATAGCACATAGCACACAATTCAATTTTGAATATCACATAGCACTCAAGTTATTTCAAATATCATATAGCACCAATGAATTATGTATAGCAATTTCTTAAAACTGATTTTAACATTATTTGGGAAAGTTAAAGTTATTAAAACATATGCCATTTCAAAGATTGTATATCCGGCTACAGTTTTGGTTGTACCAGATTTTGTAAAAAAGCGACTTAAGGAAATAGTTTTTAAATATCTCTGGGGTAAAAGAGATTGTGTAAAGCGGTCAAATATAATTTATACAAAAAGTCATGGTGGTTTAAATATGATAGATATTGAAAGTTTCTTTGAATCTTTAAAAGCAGCTTGGGTTCCAAGATTGTTAAATAGTAATGGTAAATGGAAAGATTATTTTATAATGTTGCTATCGAAAATAGGATTCAATATTGACTATATTCTTAAAACTCCTTTCAGAACTAATGATTCTTTTCCTGTATTAAACAATTTGTCACCCTTTTACCAAAGTATACTATTAGCATTTAATAAAGCAAAAGCAGTCGTACCATTTGATAGATTAAGTGTGCATGAAATCCTTCAGCTCCCACTGTGGGGATGTGAGTATTTCAAAATAAGAAACACGTGTTTGTACTTAGATGGATGGATAAATAATAATATGTATTTAGTTAAAGATCTTATTAATGTCAATGGAAGTATAAAAATGATGTAGAATTACTTGAATGTACATCTAAAAGAATAACTATGATTAAAGATGCATTTATTGTGAAAAATTATGTCATAAAAAGAATAATACAATTAGATGTTACCATTGGGCCATTTGTTAATATAAGACCTTTAACACATATTTTGTACAAAAAAGGTTATATAGAATTAAAGATTTGTAAGAGTAATATATTTTACCAGATGTTGGTTAAAAAAGTAAGACAAAGAGGTAATATGGAATCTATATACTCAAATGAATTCAGTTTTGATAATAATTTTACCATATGGAAAAACATCTATGATCAAAAAATAGAGGAAATTCCTATACCAAAAATTTCTGAATTTAATTACAAAATCATGCATAATATTGTACCTTGTGGTATGTACCTAAGTAAATGGAAAAATATAAGTGCAAAATGTGATATCTGCAATGAATTCGAAACAACAAAACACATGTTATATGATTGTGTAAGAATCAAAAGTCTATGGAAAATTATTTCAAATTATTTTAAAATACAAATAAGATGGAAACACATTGTTTGTGGTTTTCCAAGCTATGAGAAAGGTGCAACTATTAATGCATACAATTTTATGATTTCTGTAATCTCTTATGCTATATTTAAAGAGAATTCAAAATGCAAATTTAATAATTTATATTATAATAATGCGAATATCTTCTCAAGTGTGAAAGAAAATCTCATTTATTATAGGTATATACTGGAAAAACTGGATCATAAATTATTCAAATGTGTTTTATTTCAAACAATTATTGAACATGTTTGATGTTGGAAAAATTAATATAGTATAAATCTGATAAAATGTGATTTAAATATAAAGTAGAATTTTTGTAATTTCAATACTGTATTGATAATATTGTATGTAATACTTAAATTTCCATATTGTTTAAATGATTAATAAATGATTACAAAAAAAATGATCAATGAAATAAAGTATAGAGGCATTATGTGTATCTGTTCACTATATTTTCTATTTCATAGCTGAGTCTAACTGGATTTATGATAGTGCAACTTTTAACCACATTAAAGTCAAAGAGTCAGGAGATATAAACAAAGATGATAAAAAACAGTTGATCAGTTGTCGCTGTAACAGGCCTCCTATACAAACTAGCACCAGAAGCTCAAACTACGACACTTTATATATGCAAAATTGGAGCTTCGAGTTTTTACTTGGCCAAAATGGCACACTGAATATGTTAATAAAAAAGTATCAACACCGGTCCCAGGGTATTAAATACAGATGCCTGGGTTTTGGAATAAAATTATACGATACACAATTGTCTGTCAAAGATAGTGTGCCAACTGCGGAAATCCCGAAGGGGATGATTTTTAGTGTAGACACTGAAGATCAGTGGAAACATAGTGTTGAGAAAGTTGTGAATTGACAAAGACAAATTATTGGTAAGCAATGTCCTTCAGAATGAGGTCAAGGTCCTTAAGGCCGAGAATCTTCAAAAGCTTACTTGAACTGGTGGTGGCGACGTCATCCGGCTTCACATTGCAGATCTGTCTGATCATTGCCCTGTCGATGTGTTGCAAACGTTGAAAGTTTGGCTTAGTTAACAGCCATGTTTCGCTAACATGGAGCATTGCCCTCTGTACACAAGTGCTGTAAACATGTCCCCGTGTCTTGTGTGAGAGGTGGTGAGACAAAAGAACTGACAGAAGCTCTTTAAACTGTTTCCAGGCTGTCTTCACACGAGTTGTGGTTGCAGCGTCACAGTCACCGGCAGCCGAGAGCATGTCTCCCAGGTAGCAAAAAGAAATGACCTCCAGCTTGTCGGATCCTACCTGGACCTCACTCTGTGGTCTGCCATCGATTGGTCTTGCAGTTCCCTGGCATCGTCAGCACTTGAAACTTGGGTCCTCTGTTAGGCGTTTAAGCCCACTGCATTTCTAATGCACCCACTTCTTGCAGCCACTACAGAGAATACTGTTGCTGCCTACACCAGTGCAGCAAACAGCACAAGGGAACTTGCCAGAGTTCTGGAGAACATCTAGACCGGAACCGCAGATCATGATCTTTGTCTTCCTTGCATTCACTCTCAAGCCCTTTTTCTCCATGCCTTCCTTCCACAACAGCCTACTGACACATTCCTCAAGTGACTCTGTTATTATGACTAGGTCATCAGCATAAAAATCCTCCCTCGGGACACCAGATCCGAACTCACGAGAAAGGGCCTCAAGCACTATGATGAACAGCAGTGGACTGAGTACTGAACCTTGGTGGACCAAGACTTTCCTCTCAAACTCTTCACTGTAACTGTCACCAACGCGAACCTGACTCTGTGCATTTGCATACATGCTCTGGACTAGACGTACAATCCACTCCTCCACACCAAGCTTATTCAGTGCCCACCAGATGACTTTCATAGGAACCCTATCAAAAGCCTTATCTAAGTCGACAAAAGCCAAGTAGAGTCTTTTGTTGGCTGCGAGGTACTTCTGCAGTTGTCTGACAACAAAGATTGCATCTGTAGTGCCTCTGCCTGGGACGAAGCCAAACTGGGACTCGTCGATAGACACCACCTGTCTAATGAGGCTAATGAGCATGTCGACAATCCTCTCTAAGACTGTCATGACCTGCTCAGTCAGCTTCAGACCACAGTAGTTACCCGTATCCAAAGCGTCGCCTTTGCCCTTGTACAGGCAGACAATGAAACTCTGCTCCCAGTTGGATGGGACTTTTCCATCGCGTATGATTGCATTTATGAGGTCAAGGATCATCACCAGCTGCCTCAACCATCTCCACCACTATGCCTGAGGGGACATCTGCTTTGCCTGACTTCATCTATGAGATAGCCTTCTTAACCATGGTAATGGTGATAGGGTTTGACGGACCTTCCATAGGTGGTTCCTCAGATAGATGGTCTGGATCCAAGTCAAACTCGACGTTCAGGAGCCTTTCATAATGTTCTAGCCATGCCTTCTGCTTGGATTTATCACTCATGGACATCTCACCAGCATCATACTTCACCGGTTTGTCACCCACAACATCTGTGTTCTCTCTTTGCATCTGGTTGGCAAGTCGGAAGACTTCTGAAGACTTGGGATCAATGCTCTGGTAGACCACCTTGTCGGCTTCATAACGAGCATGATGCACTATGCGTCTAGCAATGAGCTTGGCCGTATCGTATGCAGCCCTTGTACTTTTACCAGTCTTCCATGCCTTGAAAGCTTGAAGTTTAGTTGTAATTAGATAGCCTCGTCAATGTTCTCATGCCACCACCAGGTCTCTGCGCTAACGGTGCGGGCAGGCTATGCCACACACCTCTTCAGTTGTCTGGATGCAGTGGTGGTATTATCCTGACACCATACTTACATTTTCAGGAACGTGAAGCTTCAAGATCACCCTACTGCAAATTGTGATGAAAATGGAGAAGCATTGATTTTGTTTGTCGTAGAGATTGTGTACATTAGAGTATTCTGGTCTATCAGACTTAGTTGAGAGTAGTTGTGCAATTTGCTGCACATGAAATTTACCTTGTATTCTGTTGCCGCATATGTGAATGCTTTATGATATTAAAATTCAACTAAAAAGTATGTTTTTATTTTGCAAGCCTCATAAAGTATTTTGAATAGCAAATGACAAGCACAATTTTTAAATGCCAGAAGCATTTTATTCAAAAGCACATAGCAGAAGGCAAATAAAGCACATAGCACACCTTGGCAAAGGAAGGCTCATTTCAGGCGTCTACTGCCTGAAAATCCAGATGATCCTACAGACATAAGGCAAAAACATACAAAACCTTGGTCTTCACATCAAACAGAAGTAACCGGTGAAAAGACTCAATTTAACAAGTATTTAATCAGACATAAGGAAAATCTAATTACAGAATAACCATGGTTACAATTAAACCCAAATAAAGAGCCAATCTCGGAATTTACAACAAATAATTTTTTCACGCTTGCTTTTTCCAACATTATTTCCGACTGGCAAAGGTGACTTTAGACAAAATAGATCACGAACCTGTAGTTCATTGGATGATTGGGCAGATCATCTCCTTTGGTATCAAAACTGACGCTTTGCGAAACATCCCTTCTTCAAATTCATAGTCCACAATATGATACAAAGAAAAAGCAACTCTTGAACAAGGCAATTTCATTATCAAACACAAATTAGGAAAACAATTAGACATCAATGACATAAGAAACATGGTTGATAATGACAACAATTAGTTGCACAAAAGTTGATGTATTTCTCTGCTAACTTGCGAGGCACACAGCAATATTGGTGTCAGCGCCAAAAGAACTCCAGGCACTAGTTCAGTACAACATCTCACAAGGCCATGGTTTGCCAACTGTTTTTTTCTACAGGAGTTGTGCAGAATTTTATTTCAGAAGCCATTGAGGAGGCTCTTTGCCATGTATGAGGAAAAAACCACAGGACAACAATTAGACCTTAATAACAAAGCAGAAGTCTTTTTCAGCATTGCAGAAATATCCACATGTTGTGGTCATTATTTTCATCTTCGCATCGCAGATCCTATTTCAAACACATATTCAAAAACTTTTTCAAACCAATGATTATTGGTCCAGGTATGAATTTGCAAAATCTAGAGGCATGATCCACTGGCACATGCTAGCATGGTCGAAAAGATTGTCAACCACAGAAACTGCTTTTGAAGGTGCCGAAAAAAGGCTTATCTGACGACACTCTTGCAGTTGAGCTTCAGAAGTGGGCAAAGCATGTATATGGTCTGGACGGGGCCATGCATCCTTGCTGGACACGATGAAAATGGACCAAAAGATCACTTTGGCCACCTCTAGAAAGCACGGCACTTCCCGGGCCCCAAAATTGGAAAGAATGGGAAG
>CM032665.1:39879298-39895419 GCA_019095985.1 Streblospio benedicti
CTCGGGAAAAATTTTAAGCTTCTTTCCAAAGGGGGGTTTTACGGGTTATTGTTCGGGGGGCCAAAGGCCAGCAGCAGCAGCAACAGCAAAGGGGTCGACAAACGGCAAGACGACGACAACTTCAGCACCAACAACCCCCACCACCCTCCCCCCCCATAATAAAACGCCCAAACAAACTGAGCCCTAACCCCCCCCCCCCACCCCCCCCCCACACACACACACACACTAAGTATCAGATGTCAAGCAAATTCAGGACATCTGATACTCCAAATGCAACTTGAGACTAAACATCCTTGCCTTAAATCATCAACACTATTTTCAGTGGCCACCACGTCCAAATCACCAAGATCAGCCCCCTCACCACGGTAATAATTGGTCTTCCCTTTCACCCCATCAAGCCGTCTCATTTGCACTCGTTATTACATGTCACCTTGTCATACGACCACAACCTCAAAAATGGTCAGTACCAGTGTTCTTGGCTAGTAGGGTGGAATCCAGGGATGGATTTGGATGACATTATTAGGCATGACGTCACCACAGCAGGAGGCCGCTCTACTATGAGTGGGCTGCATGCTGTGGCTGCTTGAGACGAGCTAGGAGGGAAGGGAAGCAGACGGTTCTTTTTCAATGCTGCATACTAATACACACAGAATTCAATAAAATGATAAATGCAAGATCTTAAAATTATTATAAAAAAACTCACTTAGCATACACCTTTCTCGGACATATAAGCGTAATATTGGACATTAATATAAGTGCGCGGGCAGAAACGGAGACACGGGCCAACCCTACATCCTCTGAGATGCGGCCGGCAGATCCATTGTGGTGCCACCACCCCAACTAGGCGAGAAAATCAGTGGCCGCTCCTGGCAGTGCCCCTGACGGACAACCCCAAAACCCTTGCCTGGCGACGACCTAAGTTGGTGACCAGGGCTTATAAGCCGTGCTGGTAGTTAAAGTGCTTTTTTGTTCAAAAAAAACGCAACCGACACAATTCCACCTGTGACAAGACCATGAATCATTACATGAGAATACTTTTAAAACTCCAATGCCAGACGATAGCAGGCCTAAACAGAGGAAAATGTGAAGAGATGTCCAGACATGATAATTTGAATACATTAGTAAACTGTCCAACCAGGGCGTAACAATGCTACATAAATGACATATAGTAGTTTTGCAAGCATAACACAGTTACACACACATTACACTCGTCACCGGATGTTTTAAAATGCGTGTTGGTGTTTTGTTACACCCGGAAGTAGATCACTTGCATGCCCTATAGCAAGAAGTCACCTGTTGTATTAACAAGGGATAAGGTTAAGGATGACTTATGAACAGACGGTTGTGACATCTTGTGGCAAGTAGCTTGTCAATGAGAGCAGCTTAATGTCGCAGACTATTTGTGGAAGCCATTGGGGCCAAAAAAAATAAGTGCACATGTATGCATTGAAAGAAAAAACGTTGGCAACATCGTGGAGCAAAATAAGATACACGTTGGCACTTTTTCTGTCACCCAAATGGAGTAACATTATTATGACTATTATTAGTTGAGGGGAAAATATACCCTACCCCATTCTCAAATCTCAGCAAAATTCCAGTGCCATTCTCATTAATTTTCTAACCATTCTCATTTCACAATTTTACAGTTTCACAATTTCTCACAATTCTCCAAAAAATGGACCCCCATTCCCATTTCTCAAAAAAAAATCAAGGGCCATTCTCACATCTCAAAATAGGTATATTTCCCCTCTCTTATATTAGTTCTATCTGATCGGCACTGATGAGCCAGGCTAGCATTACACATGATCATCATAATCTGTACAGGTGTATACCCAGTGTCGCATGTTTCTTAACGTAAATATCAATACGTTAACCGTACAACGTAGCCAAGCAACGTTCGACTTATGCGCAACGTGGTAGCCAATCCGCTAAGCTTGGTTATATTTTGTGACAATATTATTAATCTCGATCATCCAGTACAGACCCTGTGGTGGCGTGCGCTCACCAACTGCAATACAGAGTCTGGTTAAACGAGGCTACGATTTTATCAACTTTTAAAAATGATTAGCAATATTCTTTGCAAACGAGCACACCTGTAACTGCAGTCAAACCAAGACCTTTTACAGATCTACATTTTGCGAGGTGAGATACCTATTACAAGAACTTCCAAAAGTCTGAACCCATGGAAGAAAGACTGACAGAACCAGTCGTCAGCAAGTACAAGTCCGTCCCTTCACGGGTTAGACTTCGCGAGTCCAAACAGAGTTTACAAGGAGTTCTTCCAGAAATCGCAGCCAGAATCTCCAGAAACAGTACTCAACCTTGCTACTGTACCTCAAGTTACAGATTCTGATTCGCCCAAGATAAAGATTGAGGAAGAACGACTCGTGTTCAAGTCCTGTCCATTCACAGAATTATACTTCGCAAATCCAAACGGAGTATACAAGGAGTTCTTTGTGAAATCTGTGAAGAGTAGTAACAGATCGTTAAGTTCCTCATGTTCCAGTGAAATGGACATGTCTCTGCCAAAAAGGAAGTTTAAGATCAATCGAAACACGGCCCTCATCATGCGTGAATCAGAAGTTGAACCTCGTAGGAGGATGTTTGTTGTCAGATAAAGAGTGTAATTATTTCACAGTTTCTGACAAGTTCAAGTTCAAGTGTTTATTTATTTATTTTTTTGGTTGGAACTCTTTACTAATTTATTGTATTATTATTTTGTTTCATTCTAGCTTCGTTATCATATCTATTATGGATATATGTGTTTATATATATATATGCTAGTTATATATATAATTACTGAACTTGCTTGGCGGCGACCCCGTAGTGAATCTCGAATTTCGGACATTTTTTACCCACCAGTGCCGTTTACGCTTCAAACCTAAACGCGTTCCCTGCCTTACTACTATTTCAATGTTCCCATAATCACTGTGCGTTTCAATCTCTCTTAATTTAACGAGAAAACTGCTTTCGTAAATGTCGAGTGTTACAACGGGTTTTCTAACGGCTCATTTATTTGAGGTGTCTGCGTGGCGTGAATAAGGCGACTGTCCGATAATAGTTTCTAGCGTGACGCGAGGAAAGGTACATATCGTACATAACGTCCCGCCTACTGTTGAGATTGTCGTCGTGCTGTTATAAATTGATGGACTATCCATTTGCGTCCCCCAACAGCGGGCACTAGTATATATAATTACTGAACTTGCTTGGCGGCGACCCGTAGTGAATCTCGAATTTCGGACATTTTTTTACCCACCAGTGCCGTTTTGCGCTTCAAACCTTTTGCGTTCCTGCCTTACTACTATTTCAATGTTCCCATAATCACTGTGCGTTTCAATCTCTCTTAATTTACGAGAAAACTGCTTCGTAAATGTCGAGTCGACAACGGGTTTTCTACGCGACCGCTTTATTTCGGGTGTCTGCGTAGCGTTCGTAAAAACGACTGTCCCGATAATAGTTTCACAACGTCCCCGCGAAAAAACCGCACCGACTGTTGATTAATCGTCGTGCTGTTAAAATTTATGGACTATCCATTTGCGTCCGTAGGAACGGGGCCTACTAGTATATTATATATAATCAAAACAACTAGATAAAAAGTGCTCTAGCAAAGAGCACAGTGTCACTAGAAAAACCTTATGAGGTCAAATTCTCACAGACGTGGGTTTATCTCGACATACATATAACAAATATGAAAATTGTTTCCAATGTCATTGTTACATTGGGGCTGGGTATGTTAAATGTAGACATTACAGTTGAATACATTTGGGAAAGGTGAGGCCCTAGGCTTAACAACGTCAGTCGCATTATTCATGTTATTACGGGAAACTTAAGATTCGTGCACTATCTTCACTTGACAAGTCTTGCATTCACCCGACTAGCATACGTCAAGGTGAACTAGAGAAAGGACAGCAAACGATCCTCTGTAACCTCTGGACGGACACTAAGAGGTGGAGTTTGATATCACACTAGACTTTCATCAAGGTTAGGGTCCGGTCATTTGCAATTTGCTGGGGGGTCAGGCAGATTTTTGAAAGATCCGAGAAGGAAAGTCCGACCCCCCCCCCCCCCAATATATTACAAAATGAAAGTCCGATCCCCACCCCACCCCACCCCCAGTAATTGAGAAATGAAAAGTATGACCCCCCTCCCCACCCCCACCCCCACCCCCAATCCGTTCAAGTGATAGTCATTGAAGTTCATAATTTTTAAAGATCCTGGAAGTCATTGAATTTTGTAGTCATTGAAAAAATGAAATTGGTACAACGCCATTGAATTTTGGTTAAACTGGTAATTTAAATACAGTTAGACTAGAATTAAAATTCTGTTATATTTGGCACCTTAATACCTTCCAAAGTCTAATTTTTGCGCGCTTTGCGAGAGACCTACACACAACATAATATGGTAAAATTTCTATTTCTGTAGATGTGTGCAAAAGAAGAATAGAAGTAAATTATTTACATACTATTGTCATCTTTGATCTTTACATAGGCGGCGATGATAGGCCATATTGAGATGAAACTAGGTATCTACATTGTACCTGTAGAAAAATTCTTGGAAAAATCAAAATTTGAAATAAAGTCTTGAAAAGTCATTGGATTTTCCTGGGATTCATAAATAGCAATTTTGGAATGACTGTAACTCTATTTCAGATTCTAATTCAGATTCAGAGTCTGAGATTCTACCATGTCCTTTCATCATTATCATACTCTTTTTTATAACACTTCAAATATTCCCGCTGCAGGTAGTCTGCCATATAGTCCATTATCAAACATTTAGATTTGTGCTTGATTATAGTTGTCTCAAAGGCACAAAATAGTGCTGGAATGTCAATTTAGGTTATTACTTATGATCATGTATGTCAAAAGCATTACTTGTAAGGTGGCGTAGCAAAAGCGGATTGCAAAAATTCAGAGGCATAATATATTAAACGAGGAGGTGCACAGCTTTTCAAACGGTGGGCTGGGAGCATCCTCCCTCAAGAAAATTTTGGAATTTAGACCCTTTTTCATAGCGTCTGAGGCTATTTCAAACAGAAAGATAACCTCAAAACCCATACATGTCATAGCTCAGTTTCATTCAGGGTTTGACCGACGAACAATCCCTCTAATACATCCTCCCATGGCTTATATGTAGCTATATGGCCCTGTTGTAGCATAATCATGTGTAACTTTATGTCTGATTATGATCATTAGTAATGCTGGTATACAAAGTAGAAATACGTATGAGATACTTGGATTGAATAGCACTTAAATTTGTCAATTAACATTTGTCAATAAAACCTTTCTTTGTTTTGCAAGTTTCATGCGACTACGATTGTGCTTCTTGCTTTCCCCCTCAAAACCAAAAGTATGACTCCCCAATGGTCTTCAATTTGAAAGTATGACGCCCCTATGATTTCAATTTTGAACCCCCTTCCCCCCAATATCTGCCTGAACCCCCCAGGAAATTGTAAATGACCGGGCCCTTAAGTGTGCAGAGGTCCCAATAGACACCTTTCAACTTGCACGATGGAACAGTTTGGACCAGGATAGCAATGAAGCACTCCTATTGCCACGTGAATAGCTTCAGCTTGGGGGTAGACCTCAAAGACGGGAATATGTGGTACTGAACATAACAAGATCCAAGATGGCAAAAACAGCTCATAACATGTGCAAATGTGGAATGTCTGAAATTAAACCCGGCAGTACCGAGTGAAAGTATTGAACACATCTTGATTGGATACGAACTCGTGTCCAGAAGGTCGTGGTCTTGATTCCATGTTGGATCTGATGAAGGGTGCTGAGCAAACTCGTCTCTAACTTGTTGCACACTGCTTCTGGCACTTACACGATAAATAGGTACAGGTCAGGCAGGTGAAAGCTAATAGGAGTGTTGAGCACGTATGTGTTACGGTTGCGATATAGTGTGACAAGAATGCCAATTAAATGACCTAATGTGAACGTAAGGTCGCTCGAGCACGATAAACAATGAATTGCAGCTTAAGCACAATTACATTTACATTTTTACATCCTGCCTTGACTGTTTATCATATCTCACACCTATATACGACCATATACATGTACAGTTATACACGGTAGATTCAGGATGGCAATTTAGTCAGCCGGACAATGATTGGAGATGTGATGTGACAAGATATGGTAATTGGCGAAGAAGCCAGTATATTACAAATAGTGGGGAAACTACAATAGAACTATAGATCACAATTGAAGTGCTGATACCGGCCTGACTCCAGTAACCGTATACTTAAATTAACGAAACAATAGAAAGGATTGCGCAGCTCAAATTCTTCCATTTAAGTGCGTAACAACTAAGCTTACGAAGTTGATCTCTCCATTTGCAATGACAACAGCCCGGTAAGACCAGCAGTCTACAGCAATGTTGTCCAGGTAGGTGTATAGTGGAACTTGTCCACCTGGCTAATGTGAACACTTTTCACGTATCCCTATTCCCATTTTCCTGTGTACCATAAATAAACTGGGCCGCTCTATTAATAGGACGCCTGTCATATGTGAACACTATGTGGACCAAACGTGTCCATTCCAGACAGGCCCTTCTGTATTGCCATTCTGATTGGCCTTAGGTGAGAAGCCATTAAATGCTAATGTAATCAAGCATCAAGGGCTCAGCGTGCTAATGATATCACAGAGAGCTTTCTAAGAATATCATGCGGAACTCCGGGAAATGGCTCTATTCTGTCCATTCCAATTCCAAGACCATGACCATAGCACAGCTATCTATTGACCACCTATGATGTGTCCAGCACAAATAGAACCTATCACACTGCGGTAATCATTACACCAAGGTGACGCCGCCGCCGATTCTGCTTATGCAATATAATTGCATTTCGGTTGAATGCACCTGGCGGTTCAGGTGCTGGAGGGGCGCTAATTGCATTCCTGGGCCCTCAGAGATGCCGCCGCCACCGCCGCCACCCAGTAGTGACCATCACACCAAACTGACCAATGAGTAGAACCTTCCATTAGGACCACCTCTATAAAGGTATCACCTCATAGAAAGACCGTTTTATCATGGTCCCACACCTTTAATGTGAACCTCCATCAAGAGAACATCTCTCTGTTGAGATCACTTATGGGCAGTCCCCCGGGTTATCCCATTACAGAGGTTCGACTGTACACCCGCATCTATTTCGGGCCTGTTATTCAACTGACAGCAATGTCAGATCCAGGTTTTAGGAAAAGGGGGGGCACTTAGGGATTTCATGGGTTTCGTACACGCCATAGATGGCGATCGATGGCGGACATGCCAAAAACCCTACGAAACTGAAGTATTTGGGTCGGGAAGGGGGGTGCACCTATGTGACGGGTTATCAAAAACAATTTATGTGTAATTCATTTCACAACACTCTATTTTTTATGCCTTGACTAAGTCCATAATACTTCATGCCCCTGACAGGACGAGCTGGTTGTCACGCACTAGGTGTGCTACAGTAACGCTTCCCCGCACTATTTCGGCTCATGTTGGGGCTGGGCGATTCTAAACCCGGTATTCCGTCCCCGGGTGTCCGAGTTGTTATGACCACAATGCGTGTCAAATCGCCCGAGCGAACGATAAAATCCAGACCATTTCTCGTCCGGGTGCTCCATGGTAGAGGCGGCGATCGCTTGGACGCCGAGGTGCATGTGCCGGGCTGCCATTGTAATGGCGGGAATCATCTGCCCTGATAAGTAGATGAGACAGTTTTCGGCCTGATAGAGTTTGTTGTTGTTGTTGCTGCTGCTGCTGCTGCTGCTGCTGCTGCTGCTGCTGCTGCTGTTGCTGCTGCTGCTGCTGTTGTTGTTGCTGCTGCTGCTGCTGCTGCTGCTGCTGCTGCTGCTGCTGCTGCTGCTGCTGCTGCTGCTGCTGCTGCTTGTTCTTCTTGTTGCTCTTCTTGTTGTTCTTCTTGTTGTTGTTGTTCTTGTTTTAATTTCACTGTGTACTTTTATGGGTTGGATAAAAAACCCTTTAAACTTCATCAATATGTGCAGAATTCTGGTCTATTGCATTAAATGGTAAACTTTTCAAACAAGATTTTATTGTAATGACATATTGTCTTGTATTGTTCAATTACCTGTTTCAACTCACCACATTGTGGAAATACTACATGCTATTGTGTTGATAAATATGTTACATTTTCATATACATAGGAAATCAGCATAAAACGAAATGGCTGCTAAGTTTTGCATGGTTACTATATACAATGTACAGTAAAACCTCCCTAAAAAGAGATCCGTTAAAAGAGCATCCCTTTATTCGGATCAATTGAAACCAGACCCCAGGTGGTCTTCGTATTTAAAGTTTTACTGTATTTATTAACCGTACAAAACTTAGTAGACTTTTTCGTTTTAGCTAATTTCCCATATACATTGTTAGCTGTGTATATCTAATTGTGTGACTTAGACGTTTCCTTCCTCATTTTTGAAGAAATTAGTAATCAGGGACCATTCAGAAAATATGAGAGGGACTGGAGGGGGATTTTCATACATTTTTACATTTCTCTCCGAGAAAAAAAAATGTGTTGCTTCATTTTTATGAACAAAGTAAGTTGACTGTCCCCTCATCACTCCATCAAAAATGATGAGGCCGCCATAGGGCCATTATACTTGAGGCCTCACTTGGAGGTACCAGGATAAAATTCACTTTTAAATTACTCCGTCACACGGCAAACCATGCAGAGGTGTTTGCGTTATGTACGGTCTTCCCACTGTATCGTGTGTGTTCTGTACATTGTCACGTCAACCCATTAGTTGCTCAGATGGACTGTCCCGAGTCAATCGCTTATCCAGCTGACAAGTTTTTAAACACACTTGATCTCTCTAAATTATATGTTTACCCGTGGAAATTGTGACTTGTGTGTCCCTGTCTTTGAACTATTCCTGTTGACAATATTGGTTTGATAATCTGATTCAGTTAATCAACTTCTTTTAAAATTCTACTAATTAAACAATCATTATGCATAAGACAGCGTCTGCCTTGCAATTGCCCCTGGCAGAATAAACAAATACCAAAAGATTAGGTTGTTCACGGGTTCAATTTACAGGTGTCATTTCATGAATATATGAGAAGTGGTGGTTTATCGTAACATTGGTATGTTTTCTGACTGTTTTCGTGTTAGATACTAAGAGCTTGCCTTTGATAAAACTAAAACTAAAAATACTATAAAAGTGGCACCAAACAGACTACAAAAGACGTATTCTTTGAAGTGTACAATGATAACTTTGGTGGCGGATGGTTTCTTTGTGAACAGTAAAGGTTTGAGGCAGTAAAAGTGCTGGGACTTACGTTGTAGTTTGCAAACGTCGGATATGTAAGCATCAATTTCTTTTACCATGAAACAGCAGAAAATAACGATGTAATCACCAAAAGAGGGTCTGAATTAAGACACTTTTTGGTGTTCCCCAGTGTTATAATTACTTTTGAATGAGGAATAAACAGCAATTTCTTTGTCTGGCCATTATTCACTATAGCGCTGGCTTCAGCTGGTCTCATTATATAGGTCGTCTATATGGAGATTCGTGTTGTCTGTTGTATGACGTTTTTGACTGCGACATTTGACAATGAGGAAGAAAAAACTGCGAGATTAATTGAAAGACGAAGGCTTCGCCATGCTGCTGCTTCAAGAGTTCCACAAGTGTGCGTGTTTGCAGGTTTTTTGTTGTTGTTTTTTTTTTTTTTTTGTTTTTTAGCTTTCTGTAATAACCCAAATTGGTTAACTTGTATGGTCTGCATCAGCATCAACAACTAATTATGGCAACTGATATTGGTTGATCTGATTATCACACGCATTTGAATGCATTGAAAATGATTATTGATCCTAACGCATGACTATACGAATGACTGTATAATGATGTTTCGTGGAGGCAGCATTGCAAGATTATGAAATAAGCTAGACCATCTGGCTTAAAACACGTTCAATACCAGCCCAGCAAATACTTGCAAGAGTGGGGGTCCAGGTCCGCAGGAAGCAAAATTTCATTGGGGGGGGGGGGGGCACATTAGGCATGGGGCCCGCCTAGGGCCGCAGACGCCAACGCGGTTTTCATGCTCTGTGGTATACCTTTTCCAAAAAAACATGGAATGGGCTATAGCCTCCCTGGCCCCTCCGGTTGCTACGGCCCTGCCATATAGAAATATATGATATAGTGTGTGAAATGTGATTGTGATGGAGCGTTATTGATGAATGCTGATCTCATTACAAAAGCTATGACTGGTGATTTGGCTTGCTAGCATACCGTGGGTGTGAACTGACTTTATTTAAGCGTGTGAAATATGATGAAGCCTATTCCTTTACTATTTCTGGTGATAGGCCACTGGAAAGACAATTAAATGTATTGGCGACTCGTGATTTAGGCAAAAAATGTTGGTGACTGGATTTTCAAGGCTAGGGCTGAGTCATTATTTAAGGCGTGTGGGGTCGGGAAAAAACTGGGGGGTCAAATGTTCTGATTTATAGTCTCTCTTTTTTTTTGGGGGGGGGGGGGGTGATCGCGGGTGAAATATTTCAAATGGAGCAGGACGAGAAAAGGTAATGTGAAAGATAAAAGTGCTTACAATGTAGAAGATACACATGTGAAGTCTCTAGACAAGGTCGATGAAGACTGGACCTTTAATGTTGAAGAGAAATATTTAAAAAAATATATTTCGTAATAGGATGGCGTTTTGTCAATGTGTTAATTGATTCTGAAGCCTCCTGTAACATCATGAGTACTGGAGTATGTAAAAATCTGAAGAGACATGGGATGAAATGCAATATGAAGAAATCCCAAAAGAACTTATTTGCTTATGGACAGCGTGAACCACTGCCAACGACATATTATATGATTTGTATAAATTACACAACTTATCACTTAGACAAGCGTAGATCTACTTACTCTTGATCTCTACCCTATTTAACGTGTAGAGAGATTCTACTGCATACTCACCACACATTAAAACGGGCAGAGTTTGGTTTGGTTCATTTTAGAACAACATGTTGATGTGATGATTCTGAGATCTTTCATGAAACAAATCACATGGTGAGGAGTCTCATGCACCAACTGAGCCCTACTGATGTTTATAATGGACTCGCTGTGTAATGTCCATGTCTTATTATCGATGTGGTCTCTGCGTCTTATTATGGAGGTTGTCTCTTTATGGACGTGGTTCCCTGTATGTTTTATTATGGGGTTGGTCGCTTTGTAGAGGTGGTTCACTGTATGTATTTTTACGGAGGTGGTCTCTTTGTAGAGGTGGTATCCTGTATGTATTACTACGGAGGTGGTCTCTGTATGTCTTATTATGGAGTGGTATCTTTATAGAAGTGGTTCAGTGTATGTCTTATTATTGAGGTGGTCTCTGTAAAGAGGTGATTCCGTCTATGTTTTATTGGGCTGATCAAGCTGCTAGTGACTCTAAAACACTTACCACCACAATTTACTCAAACAGAAATTAGTTTTTTGAGTGTGGGTTTGAAGTGTTTGAAGTTGTATAGCAGTTGTCTACCCCCTGCTAGAAAATTGTGAAGATTCAAACTTAAATCAACAAAATTGACATTTTGTAGAAAAGTGGGAGCAATACCGCGACCACTCTCATAGATTGTACTAAACAAAACAATTAACATCAGTGTCATGACTTTTATTCTACTCATGTCATACTACATCAATAACATTATGTAATCAGAACCATGAACAATTTCACAATTATGTTTATTTCATTTCAACTACTATAGTAACAGTTCACGCGCATACAGAAGAAATAACATACATATGATAATGCACACAAAAAGTGATTCTAAGAAATAAAGTATCACTAAATTCATTCTTATGGATAGAGTTACATAGAAAATAAATACATTGCTGCTAATAAAACTACATGCTGTTTAAGGGGACTGTGAACTCTTTTCTTAGGATTTTATTAAACTTTGATTTTCTCACTCATTATTGCTTCAATTCTTATAAATTACACCTTATTTTGTAGATAATTATCTAATCTAATGACACAACATGTTTTGAATTGTATAGATTGATGAGGAAAAATTATAAAGCAATTAATGAAAAGATGACAACTTTGCCTGCGAAGCATACAACTGATAGCACAACATCGAAATGAACAAAATCACTATTCAGTTACAAAATTTGTATATTTATCTAGAAAACCTTGCCTCAAATTTTTTATATTTTTCTTATTTATCATTTTACATGCATTTTAAGTTTTAAAACCACCTATTTTCCGAATTTTCTTGCAAATTAATACAAAAATGATCATAATTCATCAACGAAATAAAAATATTAAAATCCCTAATAAGTTTTTATTCAGAATGCATATATCTTCAAATATATAGATGTTTGTGAAAATTTGATTTCATGGTTAAGGAAAAATATAAAAAGAAAAATTCATCCACTATGCAAACTTAGTTTTGAGAAAATGGGCTTTAAACATGGCCTATCAATATACATTGATAGTAGTTGCTGTCTATAAAATGTATCATATAAGAAAAACAATTGATGATAAAAGGTTCATTTTGAAAAGATGTTGTTCTTCATCATTTATTATCATTTATATAGCATACAAAACATTGAAAATGTAAAATTTTCAATTTTTAGCCCATTTTACCTTATAAGCCTGCAAAGAATGAGTCATTGTTTTTCACTCCAGCTTGGTCTTAATAAAATGTGTTGTAATGGGAAAACTATTGAAGATAAAAGGTTCATTTCAAAACATGTTGTTCTTCATAGTTTAAAGTATAATAAATATTAAAAAGCTGAAAATAGAATATTTTCCCCTTAAAGAGTTCACAGTACCCTGAATAAAGATAGAGGTTAGTTATCGAAACACTTCGACTGGCTCTGCACTTATTTGGTAACTTATTGTACTTCTAAGACATTAAATATGTCTACCATGCTAAAATAGTCAGAGAATAATGGACAAATTACTGTGCATTGATATTCTTTCTCTCCAGTGGGGATTCTCATGTTTCTGGTCGCTACTTTGACTTGCCACATTGACTACACTCATAACATTTCTCACCCGTGTGAGTTCTCATATGACTTGTCAGGTGAGCACTCTGTCTGAAATATTTCCTACACACTGTACACTGATGTTTCTTTCTCCCCAGTGTGGATTCTCATGTTCCTGGCTAAGTGGCTGCTGTCACTAAAACACTTGCTACATTGACAGCCCTCACCAATGTGGCTTCTTATGTGGCTGGTTAATTTACCGTTTTCACAAACAAAATTAACACATTAACTACTCATACGGTTTTTCACAACTCTGTATTCCATTTTGTGATATCAGAGCGTCACTTTAGTCGATTGATTTCTCCCTCAATGTTGACTTCAGCTGCACATCACTGTGGTTTTTCATTGCAATCTGATTTTAAAAACGTGATAATATTCACAGTTTTCTGTCCACCCCAATTAAACGTTATCAATTAACACAGTCCGTGCTTCTGGTGTATCACTGATATTTTGTACTTAGAATGGCTGGGCAAGCTCTGCTGTTTCGGTTGTCAACTTATGGAATAATTTGACATATTGTACATCAAATTTGTCAAACAGGTAAAAAAGCTCCTCACTATACACGTAGATTCCCTGGTTAGAAGTAGACAAATTAAATGGCCACAAAGTCAAACAAGGCAGGTAAAATTTGAAACAACATACTGATGAAAATTCAAAAACACGTCTATATTTACTATTAAACAGAAAACGGTGATTTGGAAAGATAACAGTTCACTTTTTGGCATGCAGAGTCATATGGTGCGTTTTCAAGCTGCTTCCTCGAATAAATGATTTGTGGCAAATATGGCAGTAAAATGGCTTCTCACCAGTATGTATGCGTTTGTGGATCTTCAGAGAATAATTTCGAGTAAAACATTTTCCACACTGATCACACTTAGATGGTTTCTCTCCTGTGTGAGTTTGCATATGACTAACAACGTGAGCTCTTTGAGAGAAACGTTTATCACACTGTCCACAAGCATAAGGTGTCTCGCCAGAATGGATTCTCATGTGGGTTTTCAGATTTTCATCATGTCTGAATGATTTCTCACACACTGTACATTGATATTCTTTCTCCCCGGTGTGGATTCGCATGTGTCTGGTCAAGTGGCTTCTGACACTAAAACACTTGCCACATTGACTGCACTTGTAAGGTCTATCACCAGTGTGGATTCTCATGTGCCTTTTCAGAGTTCCATTTTGGCTGAATGATTTCTCGCACACTGTACACTGATATTCTTTTGTCCCAGTGTGGATTCTCATGTGGATGGTCATGGCGCTACAGTGACTAAAACACTTGCCACATTCACTACACATATAAGGTTTCTCACCAGTGTGAGTTCTCATATGCTTGGTTAGACCTCTCTTTCCTCTGAATAATTTCTCACACACTGTACACTGATGTTCTTTCTCGCCGGTGTGGATTCTCATGTGGGTGGTCAAGTTACAACAGCCGCTAAAACACTTGCCAGATAATGGCTTCTCACCAGTGTTCTTGCACTTGTGTCTCTTCAGAGCAGAATCCTGAGAAAAATATTTCCCACACTGATCACACTTGTATGGCTTCTCTTCCATATGAATACACATATGGCGTACAGCATGATGCTTGTGAGTGAAACGTTTATCACAAACTCCACAACCGTAAGGTTTCTCGCCAGTGTGAGTTCTCATGTGGGATTTCAGATTTTCATTTCGATTGAATGATTTCTCACACACTGTACACTGATATTCTTTCTCTCCAGTGTGGATTCTCATGTGGTTGGTCAAGCTGCTACTGACACTGAAACACTTGCCACATTGACTACACTCATAAGGTTTCTCACCCGTGTGCGTTCTCATGTGGATTTTCAGAGATCCACTTGGGCTGCATGATTTCTTACACACTGCACATTGACATTCTTTCTCACCAGTGTGGATTCTCATGTTGCTGGCTAGGTGTTTTCCTCAAAGATTCCCGCAAGGAAACAACCTATAAAAGAGTGTTCAATCATCAAATAGATCAATGATCAACCATAATGAACAATTCATCCGTTATCATAGCTTATCATGATTATCACTATGCAGCCAGACAAAAATAGTTCATACGTGTAATGCTTCTATCAACATACTGAGTACAATATAAACATAGCACCTAATCATAGAGATATTCATACTCTGCACCATAAAACAAGCTACATGAAAGTCAGAAATCGTCCTCACTATTAAACAGCATGAAAGGAGTTTTTATGTAAAATTAAGCACCACTTACCAAGGACGTATTTTGTATTTACATCAATGGTATCCACATATTTTGTAGCGAACGAATCAATGAACACTCAGTGCAGTATAAATGGTCAACTAGGTATCCAACATCATCAACAGCTCTTGCACTTTTCCTATAGTAATTAACACAGTTCACATTATCAATGTGAAAACTGTCACTGTGCATAACAACTTCCTCTCCAATGTAACAGCGCTAGTGGGCAGTATCACAGGCGGCGGTTCTAGCAGACGACACAGTACTCGCGGCAGTGAGCAGCTGTCATCTCCGCCTTATCACTGAGTGCTAGTGGCTTTGCTCCAAGTGGCAGGCTTGCTGATGTTATCCAAACACTGGTCAATGAGCAGTCAGTAATCTACGTAATCTCATGATGTTGACCACGCATGTAATGGTGGTCACTCGTGTACAGTAATGGGCCTGTTAGTGGACAACTGAATACGAAGGACACTCCAGTTCTTGCAGTGTTCCTCTGTATCATTGAAAATGAACCTCTTTTTTAAGGACACCTGTCTAAGGTGGACACTTCCCTTCTCCCGACATTCTAGCGCTGCAACCAAACAATGGCCATCTGAGGGTAGGTTAAAAAACAGATAATCATGTTATATTGTGGAATGTAGTCCAGGTAACTCTAAAACCACGAAGTCATGCCCATTGCCATCTACGCTTACAAAAGCATTCACGTTACACAAGAGTATCTATTTATACACAGTAATGCCGTAGTAGGTTCACGGAAATTTCTCTCACACCGTCTACATTAACAACAATACTATAATTATTGTCAATAACTTGTGAACGTTGAATAAGCACGAAATAGATAAGGATGGTATAATGTATATGATACAGTTCTTCCGAAACATTTTGCTGACAACTGTGACAAGTTTGTTATGGAA
>CM032665.1:39901101-40022361 GCA_019095985.1 Streblospio benedicti
AGACCACCCTGTTGGAAAATAACATGCCCACTAAACATCTTCTGTAAAAAATACTTTACAAAACACAGTTTAAAACGTTGCAATATGTGATCATATTTTTTTCCCAATTTACAAAAAAAAAGTAGGAATAATAGGAGTTTTTGAAAAAGTAGGAAAAAGTAGGAACCATTTTAAAAAAGTAGGAAAAAAGTAGGAAAAGTAGGAAAAGTAGGAACGCTTGGAGAGCCTGTATACATGTATGACGTGGTGTGTATTTCTTACGATTCATTAGACCGACATGATAAGCTAGATGACCAGGGTCGTCTTTGGTAGAAATATGGACCTGAGGAGGTCATTATGTATTCTGCAAAAAGGTTAAAAAATTGCCTGAGAAGATCAAAATGTCTTTCAGTGAATCCGTATACATGAATGACGTGTGTATTTCTTTCGATTCATTAGATGTTTGAAATTAAATTTCAAGTTAACTGATAAAAGAACCTATGTTGCTTAACAATATTAAATAGATGATTTGTCTTATCTCTGAATTGCTAGCTAATTTAGCATAATATTATAGCCCGCTACATTATGCTCAATTCCACCATGGTCAAATTATGTAATACAGTGAGAACTCCAACTAAGTCCACCTCTATGAAGAGTAGGGTTGGCAATTTCTTCTGCTGGTGGAAACTTCCGCATTTCTTCCGTCCGGAAGAAATACCAATCTTCAGCCATTTCTTCCGAAGAGGGAGAAATACCAATGTCCATATTTTTTTCACGAGTAATTTGTACCTTTTTTACCTAATAAGCGTCTATGATAATAAAATATTTTGCCTCAAGCTAAAGATGCTAGCATACTTAGCAAATTCTGTGCAATAGTTAAACGCATATTTATGTATTATGTATTTGCTGTATTTATCTATACTATAGCAAATTCTATAAATCCCAAGTAGTATGTAATTGGACTTCAAAGAAATCTTCCTACAACTCAGTAAGAACTTGAACTGTTTAGTGGCTTGACTTGAAAGGGAGCAAAATGTTAGAACTTCCTCAGACTGTCCTTTGATCTAGTTAGTCACTTCTTTATATGAAATAAAGGAAGACACACAAGTGTTGATAGAATGCTTGTCACAACATAGTAAGCACTTCAATTTCCCCAGGAAAATGGTAAGCTAGTGGCCAAATGCAACAACTGTGGCAAGACACAACCTATTATGAATAAATTTTGTGTTTATTTCTTCCAATACGCTTTGAGTTATCATAATATTTGACCAATAAAAGGCTCTGATTACTAAAGATAGTCATACTAATTCAGATGTACATAATACATCTTTAATTTATCAAATCATTTGGACCAGAAACCAAACTTCCATTTCTTCCGGGAAGAAACCATTTCTTCCAGTTTCTTCCGCCATCCCGGAAGAAATAGCAAACTTCCGTAAGATTGCCAACCCTGCATATTAACAAACCTTTTAATTGCATTCTGTTTTGTCTGCTCCTCAGCTTGAGCCTTGACTTTTGCTTCCTCTTTTTCGGTGTTAACTTTCTCCCTCTCTTCCTTTTCTTTGTGAAATTTGGCAGATCTTTCAGCTCTTAAAAAAAAGAAGAAAAATTGATTCACAATAATCTTTCATATACATTGCTGCATGCAAATAACAAAATGCTTGAAGATAATTACAGCGAATCAGCAAAATTTAGAACTTCTACTTCTTTGGCTATTGCAATTTGTTTCTAAATTTCTTTTTTCTTTGTTTGATTTTCATACTTTGTACCTTTTGTCAACTTGAAATTCAAAATCAAGTTTTTGAAGCTTTGATATGATATGCAAAGTTCATCAAAAAGAAAAAAACATCTGGATAGTAAAAACTTATAAATATATCTCTAGATTACTATATCTTGTCACATTGCAATATTGTTATATAAATAAGAGTGGAATTGCCACCTGTCTCTCGCTATCTGCTGCTTGACAAGCTCCCGGTGCTTTTTTGCTTCCTCTCTTTCTTTTTTCCACTCGTCTGCTGCTTCTTTCTGCTGTTGTTCTTTTTGCCACTTCTTCAGTTCTGTCAATCCTTTTCCAAGTTGACGCCGTTCAGCCTCTTTTGCCTTTGCTTGTTCCTTTTCTTCTTCTGCTTTCTTCCGTTTTTTCTCTTCTAATAGTCTTTTTGCCCTGTTTACATTCAAGATAAATTTTATTTTCAAGCTTAACATGCAAACACATTGTAGATTTACAGCAGTTTTCTGAAGTATTTAACAAATTTTATGACCAGATAGTTAATGTGATATTTCAAATCTGCTATAGGAAACGAAAAAATTTACTTTTCTATCTTGTCTTCTAGAGGTATTTGAGGGGATGCATTGCTGGCCTCTGGAGGATTTTCTGTTGACGTGTCTTGGTTTCCAGCAATACTTGACAGTTCTGAAGTAGCACTTGCAGCAGGAGTGTTGGTGACAGGCTCATGAGGAGGTTGTGGAGCTGTGTTACCCAGCAAAGCTTTGTGAATCTAGATGTACAAATAATAAAATTGATTAGGGCTAAGAATTGGCTTTACAAATTGTCAGAGCTAACAAATTTTAGTTAGCAAATTGCTCGATTCGTGCATCAATCTTTCAAATTCATGCAAGTTTTGGTGCAAATTTCAACTGGCAACATTTTGCCACTACCTAAATTCTACTCAACTTCAAGCCATGTAGATATTTGTATTATTTTGATTGCTGGGTATATCTGATAATAATATTAAAAAAAACACTTAAGTTTTGGTATCGAAATATATTTTAAGTTAATACCAAAAATGGGAATGTCCATTAATTGATTTTTTAACAAATAATAAACTCAACAAAATGCCGTTCTCATATACATACCTCAACAACTTTGTTGAGTTTTTGTAAAAGTTCCTCTTGACTGACAGCACCACCTATAACTTCTAAAGCAGTTCCATTATTCGCAATGTAATAAGTACTTGGTACAACAACTACAGGATCTTCCATATGTTAAGTATATTATTTAATAAAAATGAATTATTCACCTAATACGATTTAATATGTTTATAATCTGATAACATTAAAATAATTTTTTAATTTTCAGCAATATCACCCATGGTAAGAAAAAACTCTTTTTTATTGGAAAAATGGTTATAATCAATTACTGAAATTGGCCAAAGTTGATATTTCAAAATAAAATACATGTTCATGAAATGTCTTATATATGTATTCAGTATTTATGTATGCAACATAAAGGTAAAAGGATACAAAAGGCAGAAAATTGTGCACACGCATCACTGAAAAATATAAACAATATGAATGTCATATAATTGTAATATAATATAATTTAATTATAAAGAATATATTCTTTGAACTTAGTTATAAACTTACCTATTAGCTTCCAATTTGAGAGCCACACAAACATTACTGTCATGACTATTTTCTACGGAAGAATCTTCCCATGTAGAAGACATTTCGACTGAAACATCATCCTTTCCTACAATATTGAAAAAATGCATTCAACAAATGAACAATTGACCAGAATTGATTCATTGGAGTTGTTTGGTAACATTTTTTACACTAATTGACAACAAAATCCTTTGTAAATATTTTGGACCATGTCATCACTCTTACTATCCGTCTTTTACATGCGAGTGACAGGAGGTGACATCAGGAAGTCTGGCAGTGACGGGAGGGGTGGGGTGGGGATGGGGTGGGGGCTTTTAGGGAGAGGTGTGCTTTGGCCCATACACCATGTGCGCATTCGTCTCAGTTTATAGTTTTGTTAGGTTTTTTTTTTTAAAGCAGCCCTTGGAGCAGCCCTAGGCCTCAGTACACTGTCATACACATGTGCACTTCGTCTCTGTTCATCGCCTTGTTAGTTTTTCTTATAGCGATCACTTCCCGTATCTGTCAGTTTCTTGCATTGGACTCTCGACTGATCGCCTTCATGTTGTCCCATTCAGGGACATGGTTCAGACTGACCATGATCTGTTATGGTGGTGTTGTCGAAATCACCAGTTGATGACAAACGAGTGGCTCTGGTGCATACTCCCAGGTTTCCAAGTTATTCAAAGTACTTCCAATGTTCTGCTACGTGAGTACCTAGTTTTCTACCAGTTTCTCCAATATATGTACTGGAATAGATTCTGCACCCAATTTTGTAACACGACAGATGCCCATAGGCTTGATTTTGTCCTTTGGGTGAACCAAAATATTTTGTAGCGTCTTGTAAAGTTTGAAAGCATTAATTCTGTCACTCAGTGTTCGAGTCAATCTCTGTTAATCACTTGAGGAAATCCATTAAAATCCACAGTATTAAGTGTTGGTTAATAGTAATAGATATGTGATATTTGAGGGTGTTGAATTGTTGGATTAGTTGAACTGACGCACGTCAGAATGCAAGGAAAGGAAACAAGCTTATGCTATTCAAATGTAAACGTTCCAGAGCCACAGCCAGTTTAGGGGGTCGGCGTGTTCACAAGAGACAGAACGCGCGACACGTAACGATATCATTTCAATCCACACCCTACGCATTTTGCCGCCTCCTCGGCAACGCGTTATCAGGAAACACCCTACTGAGAAAGCATTATATAAAACCATACAAAAGTTTGTCACACTAAAAAAACTCGAGATGAGGAAACAGGCTTAGAGGGTTCACTTCGGGTAGCTGCACATGGTGAGAACTTCCTTGATGGTATTTACCTCAATGTCACTATTCTTTGCCTTGGAAATCACCTGTTATCCTGTGTAACGTCAGGGTGACTGTCTAAAAACCAGGCCAAACATACTTGCAAAGGTAGAAAAATCATGGATTTAAGGTACGTTCGCATGCTTCTTCCGACCTTGAAAATTATCAGCTCCCTGGTCATACATAGGAGTTCGTTTCTGTTTGGTAGTAAAAGTACATGTACCACTAGGAACAGTAATGTTACAGCATAGATTTCTCTTATGAATCATGTATAATAATATTACTGCTGCTGATGCACACCTATTGGCACTTGCTGCTTGATTATCTTCACTGACATAGAAAACGACTGAGGTAAAATCACAGATTACTTAAACAGTTTAAGTAATCTGTGGTAAAATTGTCAGACATAACTGTATGCATTATATTTTGTTGTAATATTGCTAAACCTCAGACGTTGTAGAGAATGTCAAGGTCACTAGGTCGGTCTTCAAAAAATGTTACGAGTTCATGATTGATACCTAGACAAACGAACAGAAAACCGTGAATGAACATTATTCCGATATTGTGGTTTTAAACATTTCACATAGATATACACTGAAGATATATTGAACACCTATGTTGATGCTGGTGTCAAATACATTACATTATGTAAAATTTTCTCTGCTGTTTGAATGTTAAGTGTTTAAAATCACATTGTCAGAATTAATGTTCATTCACAGATTTCCGTTCAGCTGTCTACGACTGGGAACATGCGTTTGAGTGAATTTTTCATATGCCATGATGCGGGACGGTTGTATTTTCCAGGTCAATAGAAGCAGGCAAACGTACCACTACTGATTTCATCAGGGAAAATTGTCCTTCAATCTGTTGATTGCCGAAAATGAGATACAATGCATTGAATCCACCGATTGAGAGATAAATCTTCCCCAAATGGATTATCGGGTGAGCAAGCTGATGCATTGTGTCTGCTCGCCCGGCTCCTCTTTCGGTCTCTGGGGCACTTGCAGATCCCGTATCGCAGACACTCTCGTCTCTACTAGCCTCAAACTCGTGTGGTCTCGTCTCTACTCGCCTCCCTACCCACCCCCGGTCCCCTCCCCCGAGACCTGCGGCCGTTCACACGAGAATCGTCAAACTTGTCTTGTCACTTGTGTCTTGTACCAGGGGTCCCAACCTATAAGCATCTAGCCAGATGGTAGCCCTACACGTAGAGCTGAGTTAATACCCTGTATATCTCAGAGACCCAGGAACGAACATACGCTGTATATTATACGGCTAGCCAGATGTAAGGTTGCAAAATCTGTAAATTACTTGTATAATTACCTTCAATATAAACAATGAAGAGAACGTGCTTTTCCTTTGCTAATTTGATTGCATCTTGGATATTCCCCGTAAACCATTTCATTGTGAACTATATTATTTCACCGTTGAGAAAAATAAAACAAACATGTAACAAATATTTGCAAAATAAATCTTCTTTTCTTAACAGCAAATCTTCACAGAACACGTACCCGGAAGTAAACATTCAGACTCTACCAGAAGTAACGATACCTCCTTCCCACCATAGCTCATGATTTTAGAAGCACAGTTTGAGTCCATATATTTAGTGCCGTGATAGTTACATTTTGTACAGATATTTAGGGACGGACCATTCGATATCTGGGGGGGGAGCGACAAAATTTTCCACAAAAAAATCTGCCTCTGATTTTGAAAGGAAAAAAAAATTGTCCCTGATGTTCACCAAAAATGTCTCATTTCAAGTTGAAAATAAAAAATTTGTCTCTACGAAAGTCAAAAAAAAAAATTGTTTCATTTGTAAACATTTTGTCGCCCCCCAATATCGAATGGTCCGTCCCTTACATGTTTACAAATCCTCGTCTGACCACTGCTGACTGTAGGGCATCGTCTAGGTCCTCTTCTGTCAGCGCTTGGTTTTCATTCTTAGGTCCCTGTCTGGTTACTTAGATTTCCTTATTGGTTGTATAGGAACTATCACTCCTATCGCCAGTGTACCAAAAAGGGGAATTCTATAGAACACGTAACGTGACACATGTAGCAGAAAAACGTGCAATATTAGCACCTCTTACATGACTTGGAAATCAGGCTGCCAGTGATCAAAATGATGCTGTGACCTTATTTATTTGCCGATTGTTATAAGATTTTACACAGAAGACACAGAAGTAGTGAAATCTTTTCTCTCCATGATGGTGGTAATTCCATAAGTGTGAGGTGACTCTGGGCTGGAACATATCGTTAATCATAATATATGTGCATGTGAGCAAATTTCCAAGGACAAAAATCCATAATGGGATCATTTTCAATTTCCATCCCTCAATTACCTCCATATTTTGATATATAAAGCTCAAATATATGAATTTTATTATTCTGAGCTTAATCTTTGGGCAAGCTATTGGTAAAGTGCCAAATATCAGCATTAATAAACAGGGACGTTAAATCTCTAAATATGATGATTATGAATTCCTAATGTAGCATATGTAGTGATATGTTCAAAACTAATTTGTTCTTATAAAAAATTCAAGCACATGTTAAAATTTCCATTACTTCTCTACACATATATACAAAATAAAGTACTTATATGGAGGACTATTCCATTTACATCACTTTACTATGAAATGGTAAGCATGCTTCTGGGTGCCTTTTTTCAACGTAAAGCTGCAGGCTACACAATTGATGTTGACTCTTTCATAATGGGATCATTTTGGGATTGCATACAGAGCCTGGTCTAGTTGACACATTTGGTTTGTAATCCAAGATGGCTGCCAGTTCATGTAAGACATTCAGAGAAGTGCGGCGCACGTTACTGTTTGAAGGGTTGACATTTTAATAAACACGTTGAATGCATCAAACAACAAGAACAAAAACTAGACTCACATCATCGTAAACTACTCAGAAAAGTATTTAACTTAAATTACCCTACCAGAATCACGAATACCAAACTTTGTGAAATATGCAACGAAATTTCAATATCAATAACAATATTAAAATCAAGTTGGAGACTATTCGGACACATCCTAAGAGGAGACTGTAATATCCCAGCCTACAAAGCCATGCAATTTTACTTCTCAACCAAACTGACAGAAGCTTCAAAGGAAAAGAACGTGCACCACTCCCTTCAACTATGGCCAATGATTTAGAGACTCTCAACAAAATACCAAGACTTTCAGCTCTACAGGATCACACATACCATACTCGATCAACTCCATGATTAAGAACAATTAAAGATCTTGAACATCTAAGAGAAATTGCACAAGACAGAGACTATTGGAAAACCTATCAGAAGAGATTGTGAAAGCGAGGCAGGCAGAGGTGGCCATTGTCAACTCAGCGAACGCTGGTCACTCCGTATTCTCGTAAGCATGCAGCCATTAACATTATTGGAAACAAGCCAGATATTTTATTGGTGGTCTGAATTTTGGGCATTTTAGTATATACTTTTGCCAAACCAATTAAATTTGAAAAATTAAAATGAAGATAATGCTACACACTATAGATGATAATAACAGATTTACATGGCTGAGTACCCGTGTTAAAATGCATCTGTGTAAAGATGCATATCTTTACACGGGATGCGGTTCTGGATCTGGATTTGTAATTCTCAAGTAAGCCAGTCTCAGATGAGAGACTGGCCTCCTCTTATGAGGCAACGCGTGAATGGGAAGCCACGTGGTGTTTGTACATGTACCTCTCCAGAGGCAGGCTAGGTAGCCAACTGAGACTCAGGGGTGGGGGTATCACACTAGCTATAGTTTTCAAACTAGGTGAGTTCTTCTACATGCAGTGGGGTGGCTCTCCTCTACACGGGAAACACCTTTTAATGAGGCTTCCAAACCTCCGCTTGGCGTTGCCACCGTCTAGTAGTAACACTGTACGGTGGCAACGTGCTGTATGGAAATCAGCAATTCAGTGGCAGACGTATGACATATCGGTTTTGGCGACACTGTGTCTGCCATGACCGCACCGCGATCTTGCGACGCAGGCAATTCCTGTCTTCAAGTCATACGCGCTAGTGACTGAGCTACTGAGGACCACAACATACCCAGTTTTTAGAAGCAACATTTGTAGTTTCAGTATAAGTTGTCATACTTTACATATTGAAACAGGAAGATATATTAGCACGGGGAAAAGATTAAAACCAGAGGAAAGAATCTGTAAACATTGTAATTTAAATAAAGTTGAGGATGAGAACCATTTTTTATTAGAATGTACATTGTATGAAGAGGAGAGAGAATTTAATGTCTGTACTTAAGTGTGTATAATGATTTTGAAGACCTTCACAGAGATCTTAAATTTAATTATATAATGTCAAGTGTAGATGATAATATTAATTATTTGGGCTTTAGGTTCTGTAATCTGTAGTCTGTAAGGTTACGTTGCCTCAATCAAAAGTGACATAAACTGGCAACGGAAAGAGAGAGCGCAGTGTTTAATTTAGTCTGTCACTGCGCCACCGACAGGTTATTATACAACCATGTGTTTTAAGAAAAGGCGGAATGCAGTCATAGCCTAATCTAATCTAATTTAACTTAATCTTGATAAAATTAAATGTAATGTACTTTCCAATATTATCTAATTAAGTTTGCACTAATCATAATCGGTATTATTTGTATTTTTGTGTGGTAATGTTGGAAAGACATATGCTGTTCATCATTATTATCTTGATACTGTTTATTTTCATGTATTTTGTTAATGATTTTACATGTCTGTAAGGGACTTAAATTTCTGATTAATAAATACATTAGAGCTTGTGTTTATTGTTGTAATCTATATCGACTTTAAATAAACTTTTTCTATCTTTATCTTATCTTACATTCTGATTCTGATTCTGATTCATTATGACAGTGCGTTAGAAACGGTGCGTTTATATTTTAAACGAGTTAAATATAATCAAGGACATCAGTCAATGCTTGCTTACTTACTTGTAATTTTCAAATAAGTACAACATCATTTTATAAATTTAATTTGCGTAGGATATACGATCTGACAGTGGTAAAAAATCATATCGACACGTTGTAATGTGCTATTTGTACGTCGCATATAATTATTTTGGTGTGCTGCTTTGTTCTTAAGTAAGAGATTACTGATTAAATTTGTCGATGACTGGAACTAGGAAGTTCACGAAAAGCCGAGGTCATACGATCACATGATGTCGTACATGGCCTAAAGTATTTGTAATGGGATTGTGCTTTTGTTATTGTTTTAGGGTACCTTGCTCAGCGATAAGATACCTATTATGTCGATAAACTCAGTAAGTAAAATCCAGAGAATCTCTAAACAATATTGTGCTCTAAACAATGAGCTTTTAGCTCCACTTGAAATATGCTAAGGCAATGTTGGCATTGTTCTATTTATATTAGCGGTGCAAGCCGGGCAATCATGCCCCCATGGCCTGGGCAATGTCTGGGATGATGGTTGCCTGGGCATGTGTATTGTCGTTTTTGGTTTTTTTTCCAGTTACTAGATCTATCCACAAATGAAGTAGATGTAGACCTATATAGAGTCTATATAGTTAGATTGTTTTCATTTGTATGAAGATAGTGATATGTGGACATATATTGCTGAAACTGAGATCTAAGTTGTAACTTGTAAGAGTGTGTATTAGATTGGGGCGGATTGCTTGGATTGCTAGCTGTTACTACAGGGTGTCCCCGGTCCTTACATAATTCTAAAAGGTACTGGGTAGTATTTTGTTTGAGGGAAAATGGTTAAAACTAGACCCGTTCACACAGGACTCGGAAGTCACACACATCCCGTATGTTGTTTTCATAAAATACATAGCATCCAAGTACAAGTACTCAATAATATTACTACCATGCACACGATTGTTTCCCCGGTGCCAAAAGGTAAAAAGAAAATTTCTAGATGCAATCGCCAGAGCCTCGACATACTAGTATGTCAGAGTCTTGTCACACATACATTTTAGTGAAGTGACGAGACTGACATATGTCGACACTCTGGTGACCGCATCTAGTAAAATTAAATGTAAATAAACATGTTCAAATCGCATATTATCTCCACCTATGGGATGTTTGTGAATACGATTTTTCATAACAAAATGCACTATAGATCATGTAATTTTGATAAATCATGAAAATATAGTGTTTATCTTACGAAAATATAAGTACATGTAAGTAGCTTTATTTTGACACCTCAAACACTATTGTTGGTTGATTAATAGCTGTGCTACAATGGTTTAAACAAAAAAATATACAGGTGTGTGAAGTCTTCTAGAGTTATTTTTGCTAGAAGTAGTGTTAAAGGCTATGCTCAGCCAAACAAAAATGCTTTCATTGTAGCAATATAATGTGTTTCGTGCATTCTGAAAGTTTCTTTCACATTTATTCCAAGGGTAGTTTTCTTGAAATCTAAATATTCACAAAAGTACCTGGTGGCAGCTTGTGAAAAAATTTAACATGGGACTTAAAATTCATGTGCTCTCACTGAGCCACTTGATTACCACCACTACACATTGCCTGGTGTAGGGCTTACTATCTGATGGGTACTGTCACCCAACAACAAAATTCTTGTTTTCACTGATGAATGATAGGGCATTGACTGGTTATCCGCTGCTATACAGTTGGTGATCAAACGGTGAGCAGAGGTTTCTTCAGAGATCCGCCGATTATCAACTGGTTATCTGTTAGGCAAAAATGGAAAAATGTCCACTTTTTGATAAAGATCATTGGCCGATATTTGGTGCAACATTGGCTGGAAAAATGTCCACTTTTTGATAAAGATAATTGGCAGATATTTGGCTAGTCGCCTATAGATTTCCGTGTGGAGTCCATGTCACCAATTTATACCTTGAATGAGGTGAGGTTGGCAAGAATAAAAAAATCCACAGACCTCTACAAAAATTGAAAATCTGCTGGGCTGTGTGACTTACGCATTAGTAACTAGCTAGTTATTTGGATAAGATATTTTCATCTTTTACTCAATGACGAGTATTGTCAACACATTTTTCTTTCATATCCCATTTGCTGGAAAGTATAAGCGAATGACATTGATCATAATATTCAAAAACCCAGGTGGGTTGGGTTTTTGTAGAAAAACCTGAATTTTTGTCCATCCCTGAAAATATCACATGAAAATCTGGCTAGAATATGATTCTTTGACAAACTTCATTTTCCTTGGGAGCTGCACATGATTGATAAAAATGTCTGTCATTGTTAAAACAAATGGTTTAGATGACGCAAGTCTGTTTATCATTCTGATAATCGTAGACTTTAAAGACTGATCCTGTGATCCACATTTGATATTATGTTGTGGTTTTAAAGGAAATACACACAAGCATTGGTTTATTGATCAGCTTCATTATGAAAGTACTGTACATGTTTGATAATATGTAGTAAGTGAGGGACAGATTAGGATTATCACTGTTAGTATACATTGATCAGGTGACCAGTATGCTGCTCCATCCAACTAGTGCAACTTCAATCTTTTATAGTTGTTTGAAAATACAAAGAAAAAGATATAGTTTTTTGATTGACTTCAACAATTCACAACACTTCCTTGGATTTTTTTAAACATCTACAAGCTGATATTAATGACAATGTGATTATTAACCTAAAAAATAGTCTTGGAACATGTGGAAATTTGAACATTACCATAATCCGTGCATTGGGATTTGGCTATCATGACATGTGAATTCATAAGTAAAAACACTTAAATATTGTATGATTTGTGATGGATCCTCAAGTGTCACCCAATCATTCTCCAAATGGAACAATTCCAAAGGTGTGCTCTACGTTAAATTGTGTACCTTGCAGACAAGAGTTCTATGATAAGCTTTTTTATCTTTGCATACAAATTTTACATGTGTGTGTCTATATATGTGTGTACATTTATTTTTTAAGGCTTGCGAATTCATTTCCAACTTTCTCTTTTGACTACATCTATCGAGATGATGGTAAAAATTTTAGTTTCAAAACCTTACGGTTGTGAGTTTGAGTCCCACAAGTGTTACTTGTACTTAAATGGAAAAGGATGGTTGTAAAAGCTGTCTGTCTTCTGGAAATAAATTTGACAATGAATTGTCCATGATAGATAATATCAGATCGCTTGTACTCGAAAAATTTAAAATATAAAGGAAATGGAGAACTTAGAGTTATATTGAGCTCTAAAGAAAAGACCTATGAGTTGGACTGATTTGCAAATCAATTCGGTGCCATATGGTGGTCTGTTCGAATCCTATCAGAGGGTATGTGCTATAATCCTTACCAGACTTGGAGTCGTAAGTCTAGTAACATAATTCCATATAATTCTCTGATGAAAGGCAGGGAATTTTACATTCAAATACATACCTGTATTAATGTCACGCGTTTTGTTTGCAGGCCGGCGGTGACTTTTCTCACCCGGCTGATCGTGAGCGTCAGGCGCGCATGGCTGGAGAGATCCTTTATCGCAGTGCCTCATTCGATACAACGCCTGACAGATCGAGGCTGAACAGCTACAATCAGAATTATGGGTATGATTTATTGCTGGATTTTTAGATTGCCAGTGTCAGTTGTTTCTATGGGCAGGGTTTAAAACTCTCACAACAATATTATAACTATGTGTTTAAATATCAGTTTTATACTGGCGAATGGAGGTCATTATACTATTTAATACATACAGCCATGCCGGAGAACAGGCAGCAATAACTATACAGTATTTGAAAATTAAAGGGATATAGCAAATGTTGCGTTTTTACAGAAATTCAATGTTCTCTAATCATTAGTACTTCATTTTTCTTTTATGAATTACACCTTTTGTAGATCATAATAATCGCATCAAATGACGTAATATTTGATGACATACTATATAGCAATTTTCCCCTTACATTCAGACTGTATGTAATCATTAATAATACTTATTGATTCAATAACTAACAAGAATTTTTTTTTATTGAAATTTACGTTTTTGCTTTTGTCATTGTGACTTGCTATAATATGGAGTATTTTTATGTCCTGTTAAATTTCTTTTGAAGATAGCACTTAGAGATGTTCGACTTTTCATACAGAACAGATTTAATGCACCCCAGTTATATTGTCGGATCAGGAATCATGTATCAATTTATTGTTTTAATTAATGAATGATTAAAAACTTATGTCAGTTGTTTTTTGATAAATCTGTTGTGCTTTGTTCATATAGAACCAAATGTGACCACAGTAAGTACAGAATATATGATACATACAATAGAGGAATAATTAGTAAATCAATAAACAATGATACCGAACAAGCTGTAATGCAGGGCTGCCACCTGTAGTAGCAGATGCTCTCATTACTCTGCATAACGTTATTTTGCTAAAAAACACTGACTGTAGGTAAATGTTTTAGGCAGTTGCGTCACTTTCTTATGTTTATTTTAAAATCCACGTTCAATTATATTTTATATGCGAAATCAAGCGCATCCTAAATTTATGTGGAAGAAGGCTTTGGATCTACTTCTCAACCATTCTCTTTATGCCTTTCGGTCTTTACTAAAGATTCTTAAGTGTAAGTTTGACCTATACCCAGACGGATTTGACCATTTTTTGTAATTAATCATTATATTACCCATACTTTAATTGCAATCTGAACAGCAATGGAAGCAGGTGCAACCTGCAAAGTGTTTAAGCTGTGGTTATGATATTAATGTTTGTTTTTCACGGCAGGACAACGTACCCTCCGATTGGCCTGCCCGCTCCGGAACCGTGGGTTTCGGAGAACAACGCGGCATGCTGCGGTGTCATGTCGCCTGTTAGGAGGACGTTCTGTCTCTTTGTCGCATTTGACTTCCTCTTCACCTTCATCATGTGGGTGATTTACACTCAAGTAAGTGCTTTTGATTTTGGCATAAAGAATTTTTTTACGCACAATGCATAGCTATTCTTTCATGATATACTTTCATATTAAAAGAGTAAGTGCAATGTTGTTCTTGAATTTTATCATACCTTTGATAGCCTGAACCATTCAAAGCAATCCAACGTATACTAAAATGATTACTAAAAAGATTGTGAAAAACCCAAGAACAACATAATGAATAGGATCAATTTTTGCAAACAATGAAGTGCTGACAATCTGCAAAGTATTATCTGTTTGTGTTATCTATCCTAATTATTGTGATGGCTCTATTCTTTTCTGTTTTATTCTAGATTTTAGGTCTGAATCTATTTATGGCTTTCGATTGTGAAGTTGGAAGATATACCTTCTATTATTCACTTTTTGACACTGTGGTAAGCACACTAAGAATTTTTATATGGTACACAAAAGTTAGAATAGCACAACTTTTAAGGTGCAACATTTACATTTTTCATATTTTAATCTCCAGTAAGAGCTGCGACTGCTGCCATGCAATCTTGAATCATCAATAATTATAGTGAATTTTACATTGACAAAATCATTATAAACCTTCAAGAGTAAATGATTACATTAATCTGTTGTACCCAAGGAGTTGAGAACGCTAGTATGGATGCCAGTAAGGATGACCTGGTTTGTGCATAAAGTCGTTCAAGCACTATAACCGTGCATTGTACACTGTAAAAAACCCTCATTTTTCTCATTTTATCTTTTGGTGCCATTCACTGTACTCCTTTATCCCTACAGCTGTGTTCAGCGTGCCGCTTGGTGCCTCTTTTACTTGCTTATGGTCTCTTCCGGATTAATAATCCCTCAGCCGTAGCAGTAAGTAAGATTACATATATGTAATTAAAGTTTTTTCCCATACTTTATTATGAAAACAAAATAAACAGAAAAAAAAATCTAGTAATTGTATTGATAAAATCATAACAAAAATTATATCAAAGCTCTGGTGTTTTATCTTTCCAGGTGACAACGTTTGGTACTTGTGTGTTTCTCCTTTGTAAAGTTTTTATATTCAAAGTAAGTAAGAATTCATATATTAAAATGTTATTTACAGTGACAAAAAATGTTGTTGATATATATTGTGTTATTACCATTCCGTTACATGTGATGATGATGATTTCAGTTTACTGCAGTTGATAAACTTTGTACATCAAAATCACATGACAATGTGATATGCTACTCGCTCCTAGTTATCTCATTTGTACTTGCTTGGGCTGAAACGTGGTTTTTGGACTTCAAAGTGCTTCCGCAAGAGCGTAAAGTAAGGCACAGAGGTATGTGTGTTATTTTTAATGTGGGCTGACATTCATTCTTTTTGCTTTATGTACGTCTTATTCAATCTATGGTTTGGAATAATATGATTTTGCAAGAACAGGCTGGTAGTTAAGTATGCATTATGTTTTCATGATTTCATCTGTATATGAATGAACTGCCTAAACCTATTTGCATTTAAAATGCTGGGGAGTTCTAATGTTTCTGAGATGCGAAACAGATGAGTGATTGCAAGATTTTAGACCAACAGAAAAGAAAAAATCATGGCGAAATATATGTGTGCAACTTACATTTTCCCAAATGTAGGACATATACTAGCAATAACTGTGGCAGTGGTACTGTGTATATAGATTTGTATCATCATAAAGCAATTTCACAGGCAACCGACAGAATGCTGGGCTGAATCACTTATATTAGTGACACAATCTTTGGTTTTAACATGTATGATGTACATCTTTTCCTTGCATGTCTTAACATATGCTTAATCATAAAACAATTTTCATGAGCAACTGACGGAATGATCGGCTGAATCGCTTATATTAGTTAAAAGATGTTTGGTTGTAACATTTGCATATTTTCCTTGTATGTATAACATAAGCTTCAATAGGACATTTTCTCTTCAGAGGCATTATACAGGCCCTACTCAGCCCACTCAAGCTTGTTAGAAAGTGGTGACCACCGGGCCCATAATGACCATTTCCAATCATTACCAGAATCATCGGGCGAAGGTACTTATTGCTTACTGTACAAACATGCTATAGATGTCAAACGCAAGTTATTGACAGTGCTATGATATTATGCGCTATACTTATGTGACAATCATATGCCAAAAACGTAATTCAAGGTAGAAAAAAAAACAGTTTTTTATTAGACCACCTTTATGCTTTAACGCCAAGCCACAAAATAATATACCTGGTAATGAAAATCAGCGGCATACTGAAAAATTTTAGTTTAATGGTTTTAGATAACAAACCATTCTAAGCACTTTGATTGTTACTTATCATGTTTCCATTGTATTGTGTTTGTAGAGTCTGACGACGAGCGTGGAGAGTTCCGCTCGTTGACGTCCACGCGGAATCACAGCCGCAGTCACTCGCAGGGCTCGCTCGGTCTGTCGCTCGGAGCTCAGGTCAGTCCCCTTGTGCCATTGTGTTCTCATGCATGGTCCCTCGTATTGTTGTTTCCGATTTTAGTATTCAAAAGCTGCAGGCACCTTGGTAGAAAGGAAATGCCGCCTCCTTCAATCGGATTCCTCAATTTGCTTCCAGAGTGTAGTACTGCTTGTAAACATGAAGAAAAAAACTCATTTTCAAAATATTTTTTGAAGTCCTGTGGTTTAGTTGATGCTTATCTTAAGAAAGAACTGAAAGAGGTTGTACTGTACCATAAATATAGCAGAATACTTCTGACGACATGGCAAAATTCATACGATGCTGTTGAAATAACAGTATTCTACTAGTATATTTAGAAAAATGTAAATTTATTTTTTAAAAAATCTGCTCCAATGGAGACCATGAGTGAAAGAAAAATAGCAGAACAAACGTCAGGTGTCATCAAATAATAGCCAACACACTACATATTTTCCACCATGTTATATAAAGCAAACACTCCTCAACTGAAGCAGCAAAGTGGAATTTAGACAACTGGGTGCATTGTGACAAGGTATTCATCTCAAACCTGTTTTCATGTGACAGGACTATTATGGGGGCTTTAAAATAATCGCCCCCTAGCCTCTTGTACACATTTAGGGTCATTCAAATAATGACCCTGAGCTATAAATCTGCTATCTACAGGAGCTACAGCATATTGACCATTACGAGTTGCGTTTTTAGTATACATGTAACATGTTACGATACCCCGGTAATAGTACAATTTGCGTGCTAAATGTCAAAGTATAAACTGAAAAAACAAACAAAAAACAACATATATATATTAGTGTAATTGTACTGCTGATATCAAATATTGCACATCTCTGTTATTTGTATTGATTTGTATTGTTTGCATGACAGTCTTTTTTTATAATCCATAATATTTTTTATTACTAATTATATTACGCCTATATTATTTTACAATTAGGTTTCTCACTGCAACGTGCAATTATATTATCTCCTGTTATTTGAAATGTTAATTGGTTATTCATGTGGCAATATCATTGCCTGTCAATGCTAACTAATGCACTCTGTATAGCAGGTGAGTCAGCAGGATCAATTATTGAGACCACAAGCGTGCTCAATTGTTCACTAGTTAAAGAGGAGGCAAGTGAAATGGCATACACCTACAAAACGCAGCTGTTACACTGATCACTCATCATTGTTTCCACACTGGGGGTCCAAACCTCATCTAACTCGGCATCATAAATATAATATCCATTAATCACTGCAACAGTGCGTGTGCATTAACTTTTCGACATAGTTATTTGCTGCGAATGATAGGTGGTTGGTACCAATGACCACATTACAATATCTGCCTGGGATCTGGAGAGAGATGTCGTGTGGCTTTTGAACAGCACTCAGCACGTGTTTCAAAGTGACTCATGGTGGATAAACACAACTCGCTTTGAATTACTGCAGCAGCAACATTTTTTTTTTAAGTTGACAGGTTGAATTCCTGTCACAGGAGAGGATTATATATTTACGATGATATTGGATGCCGTTTTTCTTTCGCTAGTTGAAACAATGCGAACGTCCGTGATCAATAGAACACAGCCCCTTTATATGGGGCCAGGCGGGAAATCGTGACATAAAAGGCAGGATTTTTACATAGTGGGAGGGAAGTGTGGCGGGGATTTCACATGCATAGACTGATCAATGTGAGCTTGAGCCGCCAAAGACACGACTCACCAAAAGTGGTGTGGGGCTGATGGAATTTTACTACTTCATACGCTAAATGTCACCGACGATGGTTTTTACATTAGACTCTGGCCAAATCTCCATCGTGACAGTTTTTTGCGTTAAATGTGTGCATTTTTTTTGCAATGGAAACGTGTCAGTAGACTTGATCAGGGCCTGTGCGATAGTGAGTTCCTAATGACATGTTGTCAAACTCTGTGAAGATGGATACGGATGACTGAATGCACAATATGAAGACTTAGAATTTAGTGTGTGTGTGGTGAGCAGATAATAGTTAACATTAGGAATTAATGGATTACTTGTGCTAGGCATTATTTTGTTCAAGTTTCAAGACTCCTCTTATTGCAATTAAGTAATGAAAGGAAATTGTCACAAGCTGGTAGTTTTTACTTAGATTCAAAAGAATGCCATACAAATAGATTATTTCTACAAGATGATACGAGTAACATGACACGTGGCATAAGTGTAACTAGACATAATTACATCTAGTGATATGTACCTAGTCCAAAAAATCAACACTAATTTTTTTAAAGTGACAAGTTCTTTTTATGCATGTGTCAAAGGTAAATGGATCAAATAGGGATATCCCATGCAAGGTATGCACCTAGTTGCATTTAACATACCCTCAACAATGTTGCTGGTTAGCGGTTCCAAAGAGTTATATTGGAGATTCAATTCACTTTTAAGGGAGACGTATGATTGTATGGATATGATTGTGCAGCAAATTCATTCTTCAATTGATTTGTTCTTGACACTCAGCATAAGGTCGGATCATGACATTTTGAGATAAATATGGCATACATAGATTGGTGACACTGGCAAAAACAAGTGCAGTAGACACTTGTTATCTTGAATCTGTCGGAAAGCAGAACAGTAAAAATGATCAAGATAGCCAATGTTCAAGATATAACCAGCTAATATATGTTGGTAATGAAATGAAACTAAACTCAAAATACCAGAAACTTTAAGACAAGCAATATTAAGATAATGCGGTCATACGATAGTTTCATGGTCTTAGTTTGGTTATTAGCTGCATTACAGCACTGAAGTAGAAAATATAAGAAATTATTTCTCAATCCATACATCTCATCTATTTGCGGCTTATTAATTCACAAGTTAGTGTAAATAACCTCTTATTTGAAGACCTAATTTTTGATAGAACTTATCTCAAGATTAACCAATCAGATGTTCAGGAAAATTTAGCTTCCACTGTGTAAACCCATAGGTTGTTCATGGCTAAGTAAGAAAACCAGCTATTCATTTTGTTTGCGACTAGGTCTTAACTCAAAAAGTGTTCTAGTTGAAAGGTACAAATTAATCCACAAGTAAATATATGAACGTGGTATTGTTTGCTCTGTGACACTCTCTTAATTATGCATTCTGATTGGTTTAGAGCCTAAATCAGTTGTGATGAATAGCTCCATAATGCCCACGCAATAATGCCCTTTGAAATCACACTCTCTGTATCTATGCATATAATTACGTCAATATATAATTGAATTGGTCGTGCGAACATAGATAAAAATATGCCATAGCTGAATAAATTTGTCAATGATTTTCTGCACAATTTAGTCGTTGTACTAGACGTTCAAAGTGTAACAGAGTTGTTTGTATCTAGTCTAGTTCAAATAGTATCTATTTTCATGCAAATCGTATGTTTGTGATGTAATGAATATATTTACATAGGTTTATTTGTGCAATAATTGTGTGATTCGATGCTCGAATGTGGTCAAGATTGCCGGAGCTTGTGATTGAATCAGACAATATTCCCCTCAATATCAGTAAATATATCTCTTAACCCATATCTGTAGACTGACAATGTAATCTAAGCTAGCATGATTGCCGAATATGGCGCCCTGACATTATGCAATCTATGTCCTTTGACCTTTACATGGGCCATATTGGTTACAATTGTAAGAAATATTAAAAACAAGACATTAAATCATTTTTAGCCCTTTACGATTCAGAATTACACCGAACAGCACAAAAGAAAATATTGCAAAAAATGACACTTGTTTTGGGGTTGTATTATTTCCTGATTCTCATTCAAAAGCATGATGAGTAAACACCGATCCATATTTTGCCATCAACTCCACAGTTGCCTCTTTCACATCTGTTCATAACACTAGGGTAAAGCAAGAGAAGGTGGTATACACAAAGCAAGAGAAGGTGGTAGGTATTCTTACCACCTTCTTTGAAAATGCTCTTAAGATAGACAGTGTCACTTCAAAAGTATATTTTTGAATTGTAGTCAATACACAAGTCTATATCAAAGTACTTAGCGTACTGAAAAAGCCAGCAAAGTATGAAATGGGATTTTTAATTCTACTTTGGTAGATTTAATTACCGAACCCTGGGAGTAAAACGAACACAACGCAACCACCAAAACGGGCCGAAAACGAATGCCGTTTTGGTTTTTTTGACCAGTTTGCTGGTATATTTCATCATGGGAATTCCCCAATAGACTGAAAATGAAAGCAGAAACGTTTTAACTTTGAGGGTCGATTCCTCGGCTTTCGTAAGTTGGATTTGAACGGGACGAATTGGACATAGTCCGCCTTGATGAGCCCTTTCGAATGACGTATAGGTTGTGTCGGTAGCACTAGAACTGGCAATACTACGACCCAAAACGCGCCCCATTTCAATGGGCGCACTGATTGCAGTAGTGTAGTGATATGTGGTTACTGCGGTCAACTTCCGCAAAGCCTACTCGCCGGCTAAAAGCACAGCAACTTTCATTGCTGGCTTAAAAATACTTCAAATTCTGAAATGTAAATAGTTGTCAGTTTTCAGCAAATTTTGTTAAAGGATAGTTTTTGGTGTTACATGTATTTAAATATTTGGAGGACGATCATATCTGAGGTTAATCAGGAAGCTAGTATCTGTTTATTGTCAATTTCATACTGCAAAGCCTCCAATTAAGACCACCTCTCAAAACCACCTCAACAATTAGACTGTATTTCCAGTTCTAAACTTTCATAAAACGACAATTTCAAACCGCCCTGAAAGAAATTACTACTAAAGGCACTAAATGCCTCCTCTCTACAGAGACCACTCTGGGTAATATTACGGGCAGTCTTATCTAGAGTGTATACAAATAATGTACCACCCGGTTTAAACAGATTTCATTTCAAAAATGAAAAAAGGATTAACCAAGGCAAAATGCGACTTACATATACCACCTTCTTTCGCTTCAGCACAGTGCAAAAGTGAGTTGCACTGATCACGGCACTCCCAGCTCTAAGTCTCCTCTCATATTAATTAAGCACCCACTACAGAAGTCAATAATGTGAACAGAGCCGCCTCCATCAATCATAAAAATCGTGGGAGACGATTGTATGTTCCTACTTAGCGTTGTATTTATACATCGAGCAAAGCATCAATAGAATGTGTGAGATTCTCATATGATGCAGCAATTCCCCTCAAACCCTCTTTATTTTATAGCAGCCGGGCAGCAGCGGTGGCGGGCAATATAGATTGAGGCATTTGCTACGAACTTATCCTGTGACAAGATACAACGATATATCAATGAGGAGGTGGCCAAATGCTAACATATGCAGGGCGGGATCGTGAGCTCCTGCAGCATTCGCCTGCTGTCATCATCTGGGGTTTTGATCATATTTGCTTGTGAATGAGGCTGTGAGCAACTAATTAGACGTCCACAGCGATCACAGCACGGCGGTGGGTGCCCTGCTGTGGCTCTGGTCAAGTTTAGTATTGATCGGATCTGTTAAACTGACAGAACTAATAAGCCTGTTAATGCTCCCGCAAATAAATCTAATGGATCTCTGGATGGGGACAGAAGGACATTTTCCTACATGAAGTCTATTAATAGCAATTTCATTTGAATAGAACTCCAATTTAAAGCATTGCATCCCAGGGAATTTGTCACTTGTGCAGAGGAATCGGGTTAGCATGGTTCTTTTTGATCCAGTCACTAATGGTTTCTTGATGGTTGAAATAAAGTGATGGCTGTAGGCTACAAGTTGTGTTAAGGTATAAAGTAAAGATAGGCTATGTATGTTGACGTAAATTCTATATTCTGGACTTTTTCAAATGGGAGTGAACTTTACAAACGTTGAGCGATGGCTGTGCATCAGCTGTGGACCCGTTACACTCGCATGCTTTTGCACGGCTGTCGTTCTATTCCTATTACTGGAAAATGTCTTTAACATGCAGCGTAAGTCATGAAACAATGGAAAAGCTGCATTTACTAAAAACTGTCTTTGGCATGCAGTGTAAGTCATGAAACAATGGAAAAACCGCGCTTAGCGTTAAGATACTCACGGATAGCACCGAGTTTGTGGTCACAAGGAAATTAAACTCATTCTGTATTAAAGACCAGAGTGCCATTATCCATATAGTAAAGATAAATTTCAGTGGAACCTCTATTAACACCACACAGCCACTGACCTCAAGTGGTCCTAATACAAAGTGGTGTGTTATCTTTATGGACGACACATTCATGTTGGTCTCTTTATGAAGGCATGGGATCATGAAAAATAATCATATTATAAAGGTGGTCTGAATAAAGAGGTGATCATAATGGATAATTTGGTCTTAATTGGTTTTACTGTATTATTCATTGGATGAAATTAAATATGGTCCATTGGTCAGTTGACTATAAAAGGCGTCTGCTCACTGAGGGCTTCAATAGAACAGGATTGCAGAACGTGAATAACAAGCCTGCTGATGCATATTGACATTGAGGCTCTTTGGCTTCACACATGTTAGCTTTGATCTCATTGCAAATGACTGAGATGGAAGTGAATGTCATTTGTAATTATACTCAACAATGCTCCTCTTATATTTTTGGGCCTTTGATGGGTTATAAGTCACACTTAAAGGATTGCTTTCTAATAAGGAAGCTGTTAGTTCAGCCAAAAGTTGTATGTGACAATGCTTTCAACAAAAAATAAAGATTAATGATAAAACACTTTGATTTTATTAAACAAGCTCATTAGCTGTGTATTTGATACAGTATATTTAATGAATTCATCTTAATAATAGCTACTATATTGGATATTTATATACCTCTAATAATTCAATGGCTGTCAGTCCATCTTTTTCAAAGAAACTATGTCATTTACTTGAAAGTAGACAAACTCGAAGGAGTGTTGGTTTGTATAAGGGGACCCAGCACTGAACCAACACTCCTTTGAGGTTGTTTACATCCAAGTAAAGGACCTTGTTTTCTTTGAAAAAGATGGACTGACAGCCATCGATATATTAGAGATATATAGATATTCAATATTCAACTATTGTTACTTTGATTTTAGCGATCAGACAATAGTTTAGATTTATATATCAAAACATCTTACAGGTAAGCAGATTCCTCAATTGTTGATGCATAACTATGCTTTCATGTCAACTGTAATATATAATAATCAATTGTTGTTGTTAACCATGTGTTTCCAAGTGTATCAAGTGAAACTAGTTTTTTTGTTTGAAAACATGTAAAGGGTATTTATTTAACTAAATGGCATTCATTCTATGGGTTGGGTTGTGACATACATTTACCCATATGCATATAATGACCAAGAATATTAAGCACGTGTGTTAATTTTGATGTGTAAAAATGTCTTTTGTAGTGATGAAGTAATACAAATTGTGAACAGTTTGACTTATTGCTTTGGTGGATGTAGACAGACACCTAGACACATTGAGGATTAAAAAGACAAATTGGGGATAAAATCATATGTAATAATTATTAATAATAACAGTTAAGACTGTTCTAAAATGGAAAAATTTGCAAAATCAAGCTTTGCTATGAAAGTAAAAAAAGGTGTACAAGTTCAAAGCAGTAGCAATGGGAATAAGAAAAAAGAATGGGAGGCATTTGTCCAGGAGCATCAGAGAGTGTCGCATCTCACGCAGGCTCAATTGGTAAGTAGCAAAGCTCATATGGAGGGAAAACCTATATGTACTTGAATGACTTCATCATGTTGGTTTTATGGAATTTTATAGAAATTTTTTTTCGTGCTCGATACAAAATGACTTACTAAATATGTACTGTTTCGCAAAACAATATAGCACAAAAAAAAAACAATAGATATGTTCACACGACATACACAGTGCGCAATATGCCTGGAAACTCTGGCTAAATCCCTTTTTGCAGCTGAATTCACATAAGATAGCTGTATAAGGCGATCCAGCCAGCTTAGCCGGTTTTGTGAGAAAACTGCTTTATCAAAAAGTTGAAAGTGTTTAAAATGGTAAATACGTTCATGTATTTCTTTGCTTATATTAATTCTTCGTTGATGTAAATTATATTTTGAAATTGGTCAATCTCATTTTGAGAGTTTTGAGAATAACCAGGAGCAAAGAAATATATAAACATAAGTTCAAGCTAAAGCCCCAGTCAGACATCAGGGATGTTCATCCCCAAATTTTTGTTTGTGTATAGTGTGATACGATATGAGAAAAACAAAGAAAGATTATTCTAATTTGAAAACACTTATGAGATGAGACATTGTGGCTCACAGCGTTGTGCCAATTAGCAATGGCTACAATATGTTCACAGTCTACTGATTAGCATTGGATAGTTTTCTATGCCGAATTAAAAACTATCTTTTTTCTCTCACTCATCGAATTAAACAGTTCTGCCTGCTGCCTACCCCAGTAAGTGGGACACGCGCAACAGTTGACAAATAACCTTTGGATGTAGTCGTAGTAGTACTTAATTGCATTTCAATGTATGACCTGTGAACTGTAATTGGCACTGAGTCACTGACTGATACTTCTATTTCCTAGAAATCGTAAATGTAAATGTGTTGGTTTATAGTCATGATTCTAGTGCTCTCACGACTTTACATTGACACCAGGTCATTGGTATCCTTGTCACACTTTATCCCTCTCAACTCCCTGGGGAGTATACAGCACATCGCTACTGTAGTGCAGACGTGCTAATCACTCACATCAACATTAACTCACAGAAGCACACGTATTGATCGAGGCAGTATATATGAACTTTCTAAGATAATTTACGATTACGAATTTACGTGCAATACGATTTCTAGGAAATAGAAGTATCAGTCAGTGCCAATTACATTTTATAGGTCACGCATTGAAATGCCATTCGCACTTCTACGACTACTTAAAAATCTTCATGAAGATTATTATTTTCATACTTTTTCTTATTGTTTTACTACTTGCTGTTTCCTTCATCTTTGCCCATGATAATACCTCCACCCTAGTGGGTGTTATCGTAGATACGAACACTCCTGTGGTGTAACCTCAATAGAACATTCAATGACAAAGATGAGAGGAGATGGAAATCTGATCGAGCTGAGAACAATTTTGAATTGCTTTATTGTACTGAACAAAATTGGCAATAATAAAGTGTGCAGGCGGTATGCTTCTCTGGGGATGTGGTGGCATTTATTTGAGACAATCTCAAGCTTCAAATCCATTTAATGTGTAAATATGGGTTCATACTGATGTCATGCTATTGGACTAAACGTTCCAATACGGTCACATAGACCATTGATAGTGGATCTCAAACAAAGAAGATCTTCAGATATGTTGTTTTTTTCAACAAGAATTAAATAAGAAGAACCAAGTGGTTCAAAGATATCAATGTACTGGTATCTCAACTATTTTATCTAGAACTTTCTGTCATTGAATAGTCTTGGATTGCACTAATGTCTTTCAGGGAACAGTTAGGCAACTTACACCATCCATAAAAGGTATTGGTCAATAGAAGTAAGCTGTGCTATTAAATGGTTGCTACAATACAGAGGCTTATAGCAGTAATCTACATAGAGATACAGACATAAAATTCATACATTGTATTTCCTGTTGGCAGTGATCAGTTTGTTAATGAAGGTCACTGTAGCAGCAGAATTATTGATGTGACGGTCAAGTTGGTCTCACGGCCAGCTAAAACGGCACAAAGTTTTAATTGTTCTTGAAACAGAAATGTTAGAAACTATAAAATGTCGTGAACTTAAAGGTGGTAATCGCCGCCTTGGAAAGCGTCATTTTACTGTATGCTGTAATTAATTCTTACTTACGTTGCTTGTTTCCTTTTTGCCTTGTAGCAGTCTAGTGGAAGTACATTTCAAAGCATGTTAATACAATTATCGAATATAACACTCGTTACCACTGAATTAGGTTCTGAAAATGTGAAAGAAGAAAAACTTTGGGATTGTTTTGCAATGGATAATGTGTCAGTGTTATCATAAGAGAATATGATCATTATGTGTTATTAATTAAGATGCATGGAGCCAAGTGAAGGAACTGGTGATGTAAAAAAATCAAATTGTTATGAAACATTTCCTAATCATGTGCATGTTGAATCGTTCTTATCTATGTAGAAGGAATAACAGTTAACTTTGTTGTTGTATCTGCTTGATAAGTCTTTGGACACTTGTACAGTGGCAAGCTTAATCCCAAATATCCAGTCGACCATGATGTTTACCCCAATGATAATATTCATTCCCTTGGCTGACTACATATTTGGAAGTAAGCTTAACAGTGTACAAATGCACATGATTTTATTGTATTGAAAGCTTAACAGTGTACAAATGCACATGATTTTATTATATTGACAATCCTCATTAGCAGAAAATTAGCTTAACAGTGTACAAATGCACATGATTTTATTATATTGACAATCCTCATTAGCAGAAAATCTCTTAGTCTTCTTGTACAAGCTAAGTTGAGAGAGCCCTATGGGTTATTTTTACAAAGCCAACACGAAAAAGTCGTGTCAATTCAGCTATGCTATTAATTATATGATATATAATATATGCAGGCATTAAATCTAAAAACATGACAGCTCAGCAAGGCATTTCCAATAAGGGGTGGTAGTGAAAAAGATAATACAATATCTCGCCACAAACGGTTGAGCCAAAATTTAGAGGGAATAACAATTTTCTCATTAATTTTGCTTCATTGGGCTAAAGGATGTGACATGCAGAGAGAATACTTCATTAGGCAGAGTCACATTTGTGCCGCATTTGTTCATCCTGGAATTTAGTGATCGAATTGTTTTAAAGAACAGTCAACTGTGGAATTGGCCATCTGATTGAATGTGCTGCTGTTTTAAGAATACCCAATTTTCTATATTTATTCTTCTAATACTTATTCGTTGTTGCATTATTCGGTAATGAAAGTCCCTATTTAAAATAAGGACATATGGGTGTAAATGTCACTTGGATGGGACTTTTTTTATTCTTATACTTAAGTTAATCCTAATTGAAATGTTCAATAGTCTAATGAATAAAATACCCATAAAGAAAGTCGTTAAAATAAATGTGTAATTAGCATACAGTTATTGCTATTTTTATTGGACACAACTTGGCTATTCAAAGTCCAGGCAGCAAGAGACAACGCATTTTGATTTCATATGCAATTTCCATGTCAAAAACATATTGATATTAGTTTTTCATGATTAATTGTTGTTACACTTAATAAGTTTAGTCTCTTTTATTGAGTCAAAGCTCAAATTACTCAGTGATTAGAAGCAGCTAATATATGATGAATACATTTTCTTTTTTTCTAGTTACATGTACTATCGGTAAATGGATTTCTAATTTGTCTAATTATTGTTATCGTTATTTTATTGTTATTGTTATTTCTTTTACTTAGTCATGTTTACAACAAATTCTGTAAAGCCAAATGAATTTATCTTATCTTATCTGAATCATCTTTGGTGCCATAAGATTTGATTTTTATCATAATTGTAACATGTACTCACCAAATCAAACTTAACATATTTATTCTTTCAGGAACAAGAATATTTACATAAAGGGGACGAAGCGTGGGACAAAACATGGGAAATCATCAGCACCAATGAAGGATGGAAGCTAGAGGCAGGAAAAGACCTACACGAGGGACAAGTGTACACCAGGAGCTTCGCCAAGATGGGAAAATTGTTCAAGATTGAGGTTTCCCTCCTTTTTATTTAAGTCATTTTCACTTTAAAGTCAAAGCTTCATTATATGGGTCGATAGATTTTAGTGTACGATATATTCTAAAATTGCATGTTTTCAGACCAATCGCTTTCAATAAATAATCACTTTGACATAAAATTAAAGATTTTATACGCTATAGATAACGTCTGTGAAATTATGTTATGTGTGTGCATTTATCATAATGATTATGATTAGATCTAGCAAGATCTAGCAAGTTTGTTTAACTCAATCTGGCCAATTTAATATACGTTAAATATCAAATTAACTTTGAATCAACCACACCCTACCCTTCTAATTAGACAAAATGTTCTTGACACTATGTTGGCCTCATCATCATTATCTCACATACAACCATATCCAATTCTGTGGAACTTACGATCAGAATCGGACCAATCAGAATGCCCACTGCCAAAATGTTCAGTGTGGAATTCAAACGTCGAACGTATGATCTCGCTATATAAGTAAGATGATACTGAGTATTGATTTTGTCTTTGACATAAATCTAACTCAAAATTATTTTTCCACATAAAAGCTTTAAGTTAGTCCATGGGTTGGTATGAACAAAGGACTTGTAAAGGCAGTGTAAGTGATCAACCCCATGAAACCCACAATGTGTTGGCCTGTGATTCTTTTAATATCACATTTATATTAAAAACGTGATCTTCGTATTCTGGTACGAGGTACACAATCAGATATAGTTATTTTAAGTCCAAATTTTATCAAAGTATGAGATACTGTTGGTGAATAAAACCATGGAAAAGGAGAAATAACCGTCTTTTTTTTAATCGCAAATACTTGCACCAAAGCAAGCTTGCTTGATCATTTGGAACTCGCCTATCACAGACAAAATAATGGAAAATTGGAAACCATTGGAGTATTTGTAGTACAGTTGGCCTAGTTGAAATCAAAATTAAAGGGAGTGACTTACAAATTCGAGGTACATGTATTCAAAATCTTGAGGTATCAGAGCTGAGTTAAACTCTAGGATTTGACAGCTAGTGGGCCGGATTAATAACATAGTCATATAATTGTGGCCTCCGATAAAAGAAAGCTCATTATCTACATTGAAAACCATACAGAATTTGGCCCTCTGACACAAAGATGGCAGTGACCAAAACCTAGCGTGTACTAGGCCACGACAACTGGGCCATCATTCAGCCTTGTAAAGTGATTCATCATGTACTGAAACGTGAAGGAAAAAGCATGAAGGAAATTTGCTCGAGTTATCCATGAATACAAGTTATTAGAGCTCAGTATAGATGGATTCTGCAGTACTAAATGTACACAGTGCAAGTACATGTACCAGTATGTACCTGTAGCTCAACCCTCACTCCCTACCCCATCGTCGGTTTCCATGGCTTGATATTTCTACACAGCCTATACAAAGCTATTTTCATATCAACTGCGTATTATACGTATATACTACATGGCCATGAGATATGACGATGTCCCCACCTGTTCTAGTGGGACAATGTATAAGCAGTAGAACTCTTTTATTTCAAACTCTGATTTTTCTAATTTATGGATAACTCTAGTAGCAAATAACCTTTTCTTTCATGTCGCTTTACTGGATGACTTTAATTCTTGTGAATTAGACCTTTACACCATTAGAAGGCAGATGGGAGCTAAAATCTCTAATAACGCAAAGTTTCAGATAGCTCAATTTTTTTTTGCCTCCCTCCAATTGAATGTGTCGTTCAAACCCTCATGCTGGTGGGATTGATGCAGTATGTTTCTGTGCTTCTGTGGCCGAATCAATAGGGACTCGTGACCAGATGAAAAAGGATATGTCTTTTGGTAGTATTGAGCAAACTCATCCATAACATGTGGCACCTGCATGTTAAATAGGTACAGTTCAGGCTAATGAGTGATTAGCATGTTTGTGCTATGGCTGCCATGTACTATATGCACCAAAGGAGTTGAGAAGACAAAATAGTGTTACAAGTATGCCAATAATCTTGCAATAATGTAAAATCCACTAAGTGTATGGATAGTAGATGATAAACCTCATACATTTACATTGCATACACTCATTGTTTCAGGCGTACGTGGATGCGTCGCCCCAGGCATGCTTTGATGAACTGGTGCTCAACCAGGCCAACTCCCCCCAGTGGAACCCCACCGTCTCGGAGGCTCGGGTGAGGCAGCAGTCTCTTTCATGGTGTTTTGTAATTTTCGGATGATGTATTAGCCCAGATGTTAGGTGCTATGCATCATGATCATTCAGATAATATGGTGATATTTATGAATAAATTATGTAATTAAGTAGATAGAGAAAATGCCTACAAAAGACAGATATACAGTCGACCGTCTCAGAGGCTCATGTGAATCAACTGTTTCTCTGACTAGTGTTTTGTGTCATATTCTGGTACAGTAGAACCTCTATGAGGACTACCCAGGATTGGTCCTCAAGTAGTCTCATTAGTGAGGTGGTCTTTTTATGAAAGCACATGTTCTCTTTATTAAAGTTTGGGAGAAACTGTCTTATTGTAGAGATGGTCTGTTGATAGAAGTGGTCTTATTTGGAGATTCCACTGTGAATCACTCCTGTCGATGTGCCAGTTTTTCATGGTTTTTGTCATTTTGAGGTACTCCAAAGAAAGGAAATAGATGATTTTCCTCATTTCCTTCATTAGTCCAGTGTTTGAAGAGGAACTCTGTATTTTTCCTGCTATAATATTTGATCTCCAAGTGCAGAAGTCTTTTTTTATTTGTAACTTTATATTATTTAATAACAATTTTCATGCATGTATTTTTTTCATAAGTCTTCTATTCTCTATCTACTTAATTACACAATTGCTTATTAAACATCAACATTGACCCAAATAATCATGATACATTGGTGCCTACATCTGAGCCAAACCATCACCCATCTGACCCCCACTTTGGGAAATGAAGACATTAAATAGAAATTGTTTGATCGATAGAGCTGGCTGTAATGTTAAATTTCTTCTTTTTTTTTCTTTTTTTTTTGTCTTCCTGTGTGATTTAAATGTTAACTGAAGTATCTTTGCATCGTTTGTGATGGTACATTGTAAAAAAGATATAGTGGTAGAGTGTGCTTGCTATAGAGAACAGAGGGAAATGATTAGAATTGAATAGGAATAAATGCAACATGGAAAGTTGTTCAGTAATAGCAAGATGGCCTTACAACCAAATGGGCAGGTTCAGCTGTGATTAAAATGTTACCGGAAATAACATTTGTGCCATTGTTTTGTTGGACATTTCAACTCATCACAAATTTTATTATATTGCACTTGTAGATCTTACATGCGGTTTAGATAAAACCAACATATGTGCTCTGTATACAGATTTTAGCCTTAACTAAAAGTACTAAAATGCCTGTCTCAAATGATGCTATTACTGAACAAATTTCTTCACGTTTACGATTCCATGCACAAGTTCCACTCTAATTGAAATATGCTATGGAGATGGCTCAAGTCGCATTTTGCCATGCTGAATCCTTATTCGTTTTTGAAATGAAATATGTTTGAACCAATTGAAATGTTACGCGACCTAACGTTTGCGCGGTCGTTCCTGGTTGCAGATCCTGCAGATCATCAACGACACGACGGACGTCCTGTACAACGTGGCGGCGGAGGCAGCCGGCGGCCTCGTCTCCAGCAGGTGACTAGGATGGGATTTATCATTTATTTAGCAGAAATGACAAAATTTGCAAACTCATGACCCATGGTCACTCAAGTGAAACAGACAAACTTTGGTCTGTTCTAATCATGGGACCTAATAGCCAATTTAGGAGTGTTCAAAATGTCTGACGGTCTTTGACAAGGACATACACGCTCACAATATCCACCGTAAATCTTCTATTAACAGCCGGGCAGCTATTGGCATACTTCTATAGGAGGGGGGAGGGAGGTGTTTATTAGAGGTAGGCCATTATTAGAAGATTAACGGTATCTTTTCACTATACACGGAACATTTTTAAAATATTTATCTTAGATATTCACCTGAACAATGAACTTTCACAATACACGCTCATTTTACAGCCTTATACAGGATGGCTTGTGATTAAGTTTCATCAGATAATAATGTTCATATGCCCATACTAAGTTATTAGTACTAGTTTTGAAAAGATTTTTTTTCTTCTTCAAATTTTCAATGGTGATTTTCAATGTATTTTATATATGTTAGCTACAGTATTTTCAATAACTTGTGAATTGAATATTAACTCTTATTTATCTCACGAGGAATGGGAATAATCATTCATTTAGCAGATATAATGAAATTTGTAAACCCAATACCTATGGTCACTCAAGTGAAACAGCCGTGTGTATGCCAATCAAAAATATAGACAAACTTTGGTCTGTTCTAATCATGGGACCAAATAGCCAATTTAGGAGTGTTCAGAATGTCTGATGGTTTCTGACAAGGACCAAATAAATGTCATTTTCATGTAAACGTTCATAATGATGTAAACCAATCAGAATATTAAAATTACAATGTAGGTCCAGCAGAAAAACATTGTATCATATACTTTTTAGTTTGATATTCAGTGCCATTTTTAGTTATGATAGAAAATGCTTCTCTATGAACATGCTGTCAGCACATTAAGCACTAATCTTATCTGATTTTCGTGTGGCAGGGACTTTGTGACGTTGCGTCGTTTTGGGGAAAGGAACGGCTGTTTGGTGGCGACCGGAGCTGCCGTGTCCCACCCTGATGCTCCGCCCACCAAAAAACACGTCCGGTGAGGAGCGCATTGTGTTCATATCACTTTACAGTGGGAATTTATAGACGAGAAATAAATTTTTCGGGGACATCTATTGAATATTGGCTACATTAATAATGAAGATTTATTAACTTAATAATATATTAAGACCACCAAGCGAACATGGCTTGAAGTGGCTCAGTAAAGAGGTGATCTCTATATGAAGGTTTGGAACCGTGAAATATGGCCTTATTATAGAGTTGGTATCCTTGTAGAGGATGTCTCAATTGGAGGTTCTAATTTTTACAATTATACATGTATGTGTTTGGAGGTTCTGTTAGTGTAGAACATGACAAATCATTGACCCAAATAATCATGATACATTGGTGCCTACATCTGAGCCAAACCATCACCCATCTGACTCCCCACTTTGGGAAACGAAGACTTTAAATAGGATTGATGCATTGATTGATTATTTGATTGATTGATTGTGGTTGTAGAGGTGAGAACCGTCCGGGCGGCTGGGCGTTCAAACCGGTCCATGGCAACAAGAACCGCTGTCTGCTGGTGTGGGTCATCAACACAGACCTCAAGGTAACGAGCACAAGTGTGTGTATGTTTAAACTGTAAACGATCGTGTAAACACCTCTGGACTTTTAGCTTGTACATCGGCCAATTTAGCGATGTTTTTTTATGAGCAGGTATTTTTTGACATCACAATAGCAGTTGTATTTTAAGTATGGGCCCTTCTGCGTATTAAGATTTTAAAGAAAGTTAACTCTTTTCTGGCCTAGATTAAAAGCTAAAATAAGCTCGAATTTGTCAATATGGACATCTGATTTATCAGAATGCAGACAGGGTGAATCAGACATTCATCGTTGAATTTCACTTATTTTAAGTCTTGATCTAGGATCCAACAGTAGCAGTATTTACTAGTTTAGCCACTAGCCGGTTAGACTTGTCTAATGAAATAGGTCATTTTTTAACAAAGACGATATCACGTCTTATTTGTAGTGTAATACATGTAGTATTGATTAATTGATTGATTGATTGACTGACTGATGTGCAGGGCTGGGTTCCTCAGTACGCGGTCGACCAGGCTCTCTCCGGAGTGTTGTTGACTTTCATCAAGAACTTCAGGCAACGCATGAAAATTGTCAGAGGATCCGGAGAGCACCGAAGATAGCACTTACAACAATTCCGCAGATAGGAAAGTCTTACCGCTCATATTATTATGGGCTGTTACGATAAACCATAATTTGTTAGTATTATTGGAGGAAGTTCTATGCAGTGGGGACTGCCTTTGTGTGCTGTGCTATAACGAAAGATGGCTGCTAAAATATACTTGAATTTGAATGAATCAAAAGAAAAATAGTAAGGAAAATGAAAGAGCAGCGTTAAGAATGTAAAGTGTATTTTTGTGCGAGTGACACCAAGGCATGTCTCCCTGTAAACTTGTATTATTGTGAAGGTTACTTGTTTCCATGTGTGTTGTTAAACGACAGTCCATGATTATTCTCCAGGACACATCTGTGATGTCATATAGTGGTTACTGGTGCCTTCTGCAGTACAAATCTCGGCTCATTGTATGTGCCCATGTAGTAGTATTGAAGATGTTCTGTTTACATGTACTTGTACTTTTCTTTCTGTATTAAACCATTGGAGAATTATTCGTCACCAATTTGATATTTATTCATTAGGATATCATCTGTTATTTACATTAAATAACACACTAGTATGGATGAACTTTCTCCAGCATTACCAGGGCTCGAAGCCACCCAAGGATCACTATAACGGGGCAAGTAGATATGGTGGATGTCGTTTGGGGGGAGTAGGGAAGAGGGAAAGTCACAAGTGGTCAAAAATGTTTGCTTCGAGTCCTGGTTAGGTCGTGACCTGTTTACAATAATTGGTTTTGCTGTACACATTTTATTACAATCATGATTCAAAATAGGTATCAAAATGGTATAGTATTGAGTAGTGTAGTCTCATACTTATCACACATTGACTTGTATTTTCATTGGCTATTGTACTCCAAAACTGCCTGATAACCCTTTACCTTGTATCAGGCATGTAGGTACTAACCATATACTGAATCAAACCAGCCCTGAGCTATATTTTTACAGAATTAAGCACAGCGTAACAATGCTCCACTTAAGAACAAGGTTTAAGAAATTATTTTGATTTGAGATGCTTTCAGGATATCGGAACTGATGAGTTTCGTGCAAACAAGATAGTTTTGTGCATTTAGTTACGTAATAACTGGCTAATAATAGTTTATTAGATATCTAAACACAATATGTGATAAATAAAACACAATGTATGCTGAAAACGTCATATTTGTATATGGCTCACATGCACACATTTATCATGTTCAACTTCTCTTGTTGGGCTCATTGGATAAGATATGCATTCACAATATACAAGTACGACATATTCATATGAACATGGTACTCAACTCTGTATTAATTCAACTCTTAGCCATGTTACTTTTGACACGTTTTTGAGCAACTGTTTGATTTTATTGTGATAGCCATGAATATTATGGGGCAAGCATAGAAAACTATGTATCATGAATTAAAATATTGTTATTAATATATTTCAAATTATAATCCACTTCAAAAATTAGAAGTGTTATCGAAAAAAATGTATAAAAGAAGCAGGCTGGTGTGGAATTTTGCAGCCTTCGTCATCAGACTTGGTAATGAAGGCTTCATTATTATTTTTTAATCTTCATGAATTTTCTAATGTTATGTGTAATGAAACTATTAGTATGTATGTATTTGTGGATTTTTAATAAAGTAGTCTGGCTGCTTATTTCATAGAGGTAAATGTTGTGTATCATGGATATTATATTGCTATAGTATGTACGAGGTGTCTGAAAATGGTGTAGATGAAGAGAATAAAAGTATCTTTTTAACATGTATTGGGTTTTTTCTCAACAAAAAAGATTATAATAAATATTTATTTTTTCCCTATCATGGTAAACATTACTTTAATAATGCAGTCCCTTTCATAAAATGAAACAAATGAACAAATGAAAAACAACACAGTAACATTACACTGTGAATAAACAAATAATATATCAAAGGTAAATGTGAGCTTTAACCGGATCATCAATATCACAATTAAACCAGATCTTTGCTTCCAAAGTTATTTACACATGTCACATTGTAATAGATTCTATTCCTGCAAGTTCTATAGGAACTTAGACACACATTTGATTACATTGTAATAGAGTCCACACTATGAGAACCTCCGCATTTGATTAGTGGCTAAACCAATTCTAAAATACCCTGCTATGTTACCTATGTCTAAATACTGATAATTCAATATGCGCAGTTGCTGACATTCCGACACATTTCAGACTGACTTATAATGTCTCCATATGTCTGTCTGAAAACTTGTCAGAATGACTGAGCCCTCATCTATATAATTTTCACATGGTCTTGTAAAATATATAATAAATAATAACTTTTAAGTGCAAATGCACCTTATATCAAATAGCAATTGTTAAATAGGCTGTGTTCAAGAGAACAATATAAATAGTAGCAACCTAATACTTCAACATTTTCACAACATTCACACAGATTTTTGCCTGACTAACATACAAGTTTGTACAATTGAACAAAAAATTCATTTTAAATACTACCTGAAACTTCTTACTATTGCACATTCAAGTTGCACCTTTCTAGCCTACCGCTTATTAATGTCATTCTATTATCAACTAATAAGAGGAAACTGTCTTTCAAAATGGCAATGTTATGAAGATGATACTGTAAAGTCCATAATACTGTCTTCATCAGTTAAGCTATCCTTGTTAAATGAACGGCTGTCTTCAGAAACAGAATACTCAGAACCAGGGTCTGTTTCCACTGATGCAACTGAAGAAATAGCTTTAAGAGGCTTGTTCGATTTCAGATCTTCCATGCGAGTACGGAGATAAACTATGTAATTGAGCAGTACGCCAACCATTGCTTGCTCAACCAAATACTGTGGTAGCCATCCCTAAAACACAAACGATACAATGGTTTACAAAAATATAGATAAAATATGTATACAAGTAAAACAAAAAATGTACAACTTAAATAGATGCTATTTTAATCTTAATTTTTATAGACTACAATATGTCAGATATGCATGGACTTGGACTACTGAACAACCCAAAATCATATTTACCCTCAAGTCAATTCTTGTGTACAATGCGAAGAGGCATTTGTTGGGCTCATCTTCCACATTCTCAAATGTCCAGAAAGAGGGTTTGTTTTCTGCCCTCACACGCTTGTTAAAGCCGGGTGGGCACTTGGGATGCGGCACCGACCACCCAAGGGACACCGTGACGCCATCTCGCTCCTTCCAGTGGCGAAGATTGACAAAGTCTCTGCTGGAAACCAGGCCGCCAGTAGCCTCTCGTGAAACATTGTATGCGATGTCAGTGTTGTGGTTAATCTTCTCAATAGTCTGAAACACAAAATGTGACATTTCTAACAACGAAGACTATTAAGACACACTAACAGGTACAGGTTTTCTTAATATGGGCTGGGGGCACAACTTGTGGATTTCGTGGATTTTGTATGAGCAAATGCTCGCGGGCATGCAAAAACCCTTTTAGAAGGTGATAAAAGGGGTAAGTATGCCACCACCCCACCCCCATGGATGTGCCTATGATAATATACACAAGAAAACATCTCAGTGGACATCTTCACACGTTCCTCTGTACTGTAATAAGTCGATGCATCGCTGCTGCTTTAAAAGGACTGCACATCAGCTGTTAGCACAGTTAGTGGCTGTAATCTGGGTGATTTACCTGCATGGAGACAGAGAAATCTGCTTACCTTGCATTCTAGCACAGTTGGATTCCAGGCGGGAGACTCATTATCTCCGTGCACAAGCTGCTCAAACACGGCGCGAGGCGGGGCGTCAATCACACCCTGAACAGTGAATAACATGCCTATTACACAACAATTTGTGCAAAACAATAGAAAGTAAGCCAAAATTTTGGTCTGATAAAATTAAGTTATTATAAACAATACGAACAAGACCCATGTTAAAAAGCACCAAATAAAATTATAAGAAAAGAAATTACTACATTTGTCTAGTGTAAAATGATTGATGTAAAACATGGTCCTAGAATCGCAATGTTCACCATAATGCAAACCATACACACTGTTGCCCTGCTTATAACAATGTAAATCTCATATGATTATTATAAGAAGGACAAATGTAGGAATGTTTTGTATTATCTGGTGTATGTCTTTGGATGCTGGATGCATGATGTAAAACAATAGGATAGCAAAAATTTTAACTGCGTTGGAATTATGATACCAACTAAGTTTCTTGATCAGTGTATATATTATATTACATAATCAATGATGTAATTTCAGTTCATGATTTCACAAACGTAAAGTGCATACCTTTATACGGAATAAATTTCCAAATTCCTTGAAATTATGAGATTCTACGCATCCTTCCACATGGTCCTTGCCTGCCTGCATTTTCCAATTGGGGGTCGATTGGATCATCCAACAACTTTCCCATCTTTCTTCAGCAATGGATAAATATTCTGCTGTCTGAAAGGTAATATTAGGGATAATATTAGAAATGTGTGTAGTTAACATTTTTAAAGTAATGTGTAACTATACAAAAAATGAACCAGCAAAGAAAGGCCAGAATTCGTCAAAGTGTCCTAGTACCTGCCTCATAATCAAAGTCCCTATTCTAAGCTTGAAATTCTTGATTGAGCATCGTGAGCTTTGAGAGCACCTTGTCGCGTGGATAGCTACCTGATTGTACCACGTGACAAAAACGTGCTTGTCACAAGGAATGTTCCTGCGCAATTTCATTTCCTGTCCACACAACAAAAGACTCAATCAGGTATTCCAAGCTAATTCTTTTCCAGTGTGTTTTTCATAAACCTTGGCGTCATGATTCCCCCTGTGTACTCAATGATGTGATTATAAAAGAAATTTAGCTCCCAAAGTGCAACATAGACACTTGCATGTCCTCATTATTGTCTCTCAATAACATCAATCATAAGTTATAATTCCTCTGGGTATCACAGATTAAACATTACATTAATTTTTCATGATTGTATACAGTTTGTTTGTATTCTTACAAAAGCAGGATATGAATCATCCCTTGATATCTTCTTTCAATAAAGAGACTGAATGATAGCCAATATATTTGTTTCTTAATGAACTTAAAAACTTTGTTGCCAATAATTATTACAACTGCTGCCAATGTTTTAATAAGTATATCTGGCAGTCATTGCCTTAGTGCTGATTCATTTGTTTCCTCCTACAAAAAATTGAGTTTTGATGAAAGCAATTATTTACTAATTTGCCTTGCAATGTTTATTCTTACTGACACAAGAATGTTCCACCTCACCACAATAAAGAGACCACTTCCTTTTTTCTCCTGACCTGTCTGTTATCAAATAGTGGTTACAATGGGCTACATAGCTTCAAATGGCTTAATTTAGCAAATAGATACAAGATAAAATGGAATGACAATGGACAGAATTTACATAAGTTGCATTTGAACAGAACAGCGTCTTTTTGAGAGCATTGAAATTTTCTTCAAACACATAAGAGGTTTTTATTCAGCACCATAAATTTCTACACTGCGATTACATTGAAAGCCCACACAATAAATATTCCTGATTATACGTTTATGCCATTCATCATTTTACGGTTTATCAAGGACAAAAAAAGAATGAATAGTTTATAGCTGGTGTATAACTATCAACATGTAATATCTTATGTCTTTTTAATAGCAGATAAATAATAATACTGTGGATTTTTTCAATTTTTATACTTGGGTAAATCAAAATTGTGATTAATGAATGTTAGAAAAAAACATTAATGGACAGAATCATAAATGAGTAGACCTATATATCGATGAATGACCTAAGCTTAATCTACTTATATTTTGGTATTGTGTAACTAAAATATATATATTACAGTTGAACCTGTCCATGTTGACACTCCCCATTTAAGGCCACCTGTCGGATGTGGACACTTCAAATCTCCCAAATGTGTCAACAGGACAGGTTCCACTTTAACTGTGCATAAGCAGATCCAGGTTTTTGGAAAAGTGGGGGGGCGCACATAAGGAAAAGGGGGGGGGGGGCACACTTACGGGATTTCATGAAAAAAATCTATGAAAATAAAGTATTTTGGTAGGAAAAGGGGGGGGCGCAAGACCCCTGCGCCCCTCCCCCTGGATCTGCCTATGACTGTGCTCAATTAGATCTATTCTTTTTTACAATCTAGTAAAATGATGACTTAAATAACATAAAAGCAAACATTGAAAGTAATAATTTGTAACATATTTATATCATATAATTGTAAAATGAATAAGCTAGCTCGACATATGAAATTATATATAATGGCTTCTGGTGTGATTTTACACTGAGTGCAATAACTTCTAAATTAATTGCTGTATATGCATGCTCAATCAAAATAAACATTAGGACAATTACCCATGCATATACATTTATACATTTTATATAGGCCTGTTTACTACTGCCCATATATACTAGACTACATACATGTTTATCTAAATAAATAATATAATTAAAAGGCTCAATTCAAACATTTATTTTGACATAATAAACTATGAAAATATGATTGATAATTCTTACCCTTTCAGCATCACTCATTGCACAGATTCTGTCATAATCTGAGTTTTTATTATGCTTTTGTCTAAATCCAAACATCGCTAATGATAGATCTATCTCCTTATGCAAGCTGAATTGAGAAATGTCCTTTACAAAGTACTGACTTCTTCACAAGATGATCTGCTTTTATAAAGTGCTGTGCACGGTTTCCATAGAAATATATTTAGCTCCAAGAAAAAGCACTTCAATAGAACAGCCTGTCAGATTATGTTATGTCAACTGCCGTACTTTCTAAGTAAGTCTTTATTTGTAGGTTTACATTACTCGCCTGACCCAGCCCCGAGCCAAATCCACCAATCAGCGGCCTTTGCTACCACATGTGGTGATTGAACCATCCTCGATTGTCACAGTAATCCATTATTTATTTGTTGTTATTTATTTTAAAGAAAACATGCTTTTTTGTACCGGGTTGTGGTTGTGATTCGCTTAAAACTCCCCTTAATGACTTGTTTACATGCTACGCTAAACGTATGGCCATTAAACGTCCAGAAATCTCGTTTGGTCAACTCAACAAGTAGTCTGGATCACGGTTTTCAACTGTTGAGTATATATTCATCCATGACGGCCGTGAGGTAAATAAATATAGGCTGTAACTCTAACCGCAGACTACGTAAAAATCAGCACCTAAAAATCATGGTATAAACATAAAATATTAAAAACAGTTTCCCTGTCCCATGCTGAGGTTCCATGTTTTCCCAGCTAAAAATAACTCATGCATGTGAAAATACATGACGTCACGTTCTCACGATCATACGTCACATTGCCCAGAAGCAACATTACAGTAAATCCGCAAAATCAGCAGCTTGTAGTTAAATCGAAATGGTAATACAAATAGTGCTATTTTTAGAACTATCACTTCCTGGCGCTAACATATACAGTGCAACTTCGTATACTACTCTCGCGGCTACACATGTAGACCCTCTATGAGCTGATTGGCGCACGGGCTTTTTCAATAACATAAGACATCAGATATTTAATCTAGTCCTAGTTTTAATCTAGTTTCCTATACATAACTTTAATAAAATCTCACAATTGACGATGACCACATTTAATTGATATACGACATATGGCTAGTCGGGATTTAACTAGAAAATATTAATATTGGTAATTTCATGAAGCTTTTAAATGAATTGATCTCATTTTTTTGTATCATGTTCTCTTTCTATGCTATCTAATAAATTGTAAATGGAAAAATCATCATCTCAAGTCATTGTTTTTTAATTAAGGAGACTGGCCGGAGATAAAAGAATTTGGAAAAAATTCAGTCAATGTTAATTTTGACTGTACCGAAATTGTATACATGATCTTTTGTATGGTCCATAAACCAAAATCTATTCCCGAAACCCATAACGTGTTATACATTCTTAAAAAGGGAAATGCTTGTACTTTTATACTAAAATAAAAAACAAGCACATTTTAAGAATTTTTTTATCTCCAGAAAGTCTCGTTAAACCATGAAAAACAATTATTTAGTTGCAAAAGACGAAAAGAAATGTAATTTACCACCCAAAAAAAGTCTAATAAGGTGAATAATTTAAATTAGATTAAATTGAAATATAAAATACTCGTTATCATCATCTGAAGAAGATATCAGTGACGAAGAACATGGCCAATGGTATAAAATAATAGGCTATAATATGTTATTAATAAATCACTACACTGGAGCAGGCAAACAGCAGATAGCATAGATACTATACAATACACATATGATAGGTGAGAATTACAATTACTATTTTCAGTACAATACTAGGTACATAGGCAGATCCAGGTTTTTGGAAAAGGGGCGGCGCACTTACGGGATTTCATGAAAAACCCTATGAAAATGAAGTATTTTGGTGGGAAAAGGGGGGGAGGGCGCGCGCCCCCTGCGCCCCCCCCCCTGGATCTGCCTATGCTAGTATATAATCAGACCAGGACCCATGAAGACACACTTGAAGACTTGTGACACCAGACTCACTGACCAGGACATCGATATTCTACGTCAGACTTAACATTAGGAAAGCTTCTTATTGACGTTGGAAGCTTTGCACATAAGGGAAGTGAAACTCGCAATAAATACAAAGGATGAGTACAGCAGCAGAGAACTGACAATAAAGTTGTAATCATATGACTCTGATCTCTTTATAATCTTGTTATTGAATATGGCATGATATGAAATCTTTGTTTTTGCATTGTTGTATGCTGACTATAAAAGCAGTTTTAATTGTACTGTAAATATAAATGTATTTGTACTTTGTAGTACTAACATTGGTGTACATGTAAGTTTTTCATTTATGCTGAGGATGTGTCCATGATAAGAAATATATTCAATAAATCTTTGACTTAAAATAATACCTAATACTAGTATATTTCAATTAGTTATGGAAAGAATAATAAAGCCCCCAATGGATGAGCATTAAACGAAAACAATGAATCCAATGAGTTGTATTTCATGCTACATTAGCATTTAAAAAGTGGTTCTACTTTTTTATATGTTTTTAATAAGTGTTCACCGTGTTTCATTTTGGGGTTGTTCATGAGTGATGTCATCCCTGTAGAGGAATTTGGTGTCCGAGAATGAAAACGGGATGTTTGCATTTGTATGCGCACATGACAATGTTTTCACCTCACTGGTGTGTTATCCCGTGACATGTGATGCAGGATAATCCGACAAGCCTAATCTGGCCCCTTACATCTATTGCCTGATGCAAAATGCATTTGTTTTGTAATATAGAAGCAGTTATTGCTCCAACCAAAACAACCAACACATGAATTTTAGTACATTTTATACAATAAATCATTTGTTTTTATTTTACAAATCTAAACAAATCGTACATTCATTTTATGTATGAAATACAAATGCCATAGAAACAAAGATCATCACATGTCAAAGGCAATTTACATATAAATATGAAATCTATGGTCCATATGAAAATAAGTACCTTGAATAAACCACAAAAACTAAGACACAATTTACAAATGAAAAAAACAAACAAAAACAAAACAATAATCAATAGAACCTCATATATATTAAATATATCTATGTAAGCATTTCAAAAGTGACTAGTTAATTTGTAATACATGATTCAATAATTACCGGGAACGCAAGGACTTGGTTAAAGACAAAGTATCAGATTTCAAGTTAAGAACAATGTATATATTATCACTTTCCAAATTATATAACTCTGCAATTGTTTTGTGATTTCCTAAATACAATCAAAGTAATTTTTAGCAGCAGTGATTTGAGAGATAATTCATAACACACACATATATGTATATATATTGCACAAGTCATTCTGAACACTAGCTTCTGTGTGAAACAACAATAAGTCCATCTTTATTCACCTCCAAAGTTAATCGTCAATGGAATGTTAGTGTTTTTTACAAGGATATCACATCTTGACGAAGCTTTCTTTTGCATTCTGCCACATAGTAATCCCCTGTAATAGAGAAAACAAAGCATTAGTAATAGAGCAGAAGGATAATACTAATTTGTAATAGAAGAATAATCACTATGCATTCTAAACAATACCCTTGTTATTTCAACTTACATGTAACAGTATCTGACCATACAACCGCCTATGGACTTTAAGGCTGATTTCTTTTTTTAATTTAGACTGTAGGATTTAGTATTGATGTGTTTTAAATTACATGGAAATTTCAATACATGTAGTACAAATTATGATACAATCCAAAATAGGGGGTTAGCCATTACATGGGGCCGTGCCCTTGGATGGTTGTATACAGTAAGAAACACAATAGAATAGAAAATAATGTAGATGTGCTAATTCAAAAATGAAACCTCACAAATGAGAAAAAAATATTGCCATGACGAAAGCTGCAGTTATTTGCATGAAGCAGTACTGTAAGAACAACTTTTCACCTTTTTACACCTCTCTATTTGCATGATGGCATAATTTGTGAACACGTCCTTCAAATCTTTCACTTTCTGTCGGTGAAATCTATCAATATCCTTAAGAGCGTGGTCCACAAACTCCCTGCAAAATATCATAATCCTCAATCAACATTTTGGTCATACATCATAGGTCATAATAGAACTTTAAAAAAAAATAACTGATCTTATCAATCAAATGGTTCACCACCTTGTAAATACCGTATTTATTATTAATGACAATCCCCCCACCTAATTGTATAACACACTGCTCAAAACCAACAGAGATGGAACATAATGGAAACTAAATAACGAAGTTTGCATTATGATAAGCATGAGTTGCCTCCCCTGCACATGAACAAAGGTCTAATATAGTTGTATGGATTCTCTGTTATCATGGCATATTTGGTCTAAAATAGCTGACCACATCGTATACACTGATCCTCATCTCGTGTGGTCTGTAAGTTATGCACTGTTCTAGCTAGTCAGAAATTCTGGAAAAATTTGCTTCAGCTACGTCAAAATTAATGTGCATCCTTACATGACCAGCAAAAATACACATTTATAAGTTTTTGCTTGTGATGGAGCAAAGTTTTTTCCAGTAAAAATAGACACTTTACACGAGGGTAGATACATGTATTATGTTAAATACACCCCTATCAAATTGCTGATGCTTATCACGTAGGAATGCCAAGTGGAGTTGTGTCATGAGCCTCCAGAGGCAGGTTACGATAACCATTTAGACTCAAGGGTGGGGGGATCACACTAGCTGTTGTTTTCAAGCTGGGTAAGTTGATTGTCTACTACACGGGCCACGCTTTTTGATGAGGCTTCCGAACCACATGTGATCTGAGTGTGGTACCACAACCCATTAGTAGATCTCGTAGTCACAGCACCTACAACTTGCACAACTTCTTGAGTGGGTGCAGATAGTCAGGTGCGCTAACCACTGTGCCATCTCAGACTATGCTCTTCGCAGTGTGGAAGAGATTCCCGTAAATCAATGTTATACATACTGAGCTTCCTGGGTGGCCACCTTCACGTGTTCTTCGGCCTCATGGATCTCCTCATCGAGTTGTTTGATTCTAGCATCACGCTGCTCCGGGGTTTCCGCACCAAATAGTTTGCTCTTCATGCCACTTAGTGAGAAGGAAGACTGCTTTCCCTGTGCCTATGTGGAACAAACCAGGTTTCATCAACGTTAAGTCAACAGCTCAATGGGCCAGATAACTGATAAAGCTTACTTACTATACATTACATGTAGTCGACATGACTAGTATGGCATAAAGGTTAGTCATCCTGTTTGTTCAACGTACTTTCCATGAACCACACAAACACAAACGACTTTGGAAAAAAAATGTAGTCAGGAGGATGAGTAAGTTATGATTCTTACTAGTCCTGCTGGTCTGATACTAGTCTCAGACTAGTAGATGAGTAATATCTGGGCCACTGTCAGCTGGTTAAAACAGAACAGATTGTAAAGTTAAAAAGGTAAGAAATTTATCTAAATCACAAATTTTCGCATCATTGATGCTTCTTCAAGTGAAACATGTTATTTTGGTGGAACGTTATATGTGTACTGGCATAAATGTACGTCATTACACGTATGACGTAAAAAATGTAATACTAAACGAACGTTAAACGTTAAATGTAACATGGAACGTGTAACATAATGACTTAAAAGAAAACCACCTGCCAGCTGGTGCTCTAGACAGCAACTTCGAACAATTCCTGTCAATATTAAACCACCTATTACGGGACAGACTTGTTCTGTGGTAAATTAAGATATGGGGCTCATGGCTTCCACCAATGTTATGTTTGCTCCATGTAATATTATAACATTAGAACATGCCCTGGAGCAAACAAACATGGAAGCTATGATGTCTAATATATTCAGGTGTAGTTAAACATGAAAAGTGCCAATACATGATAAATCATTGTATCAAATGCATATAAATTTGGAAACTGACAAAGCAAATCTGAGGTGCCTTGTAAAACTAAGTGAACTGTAAAGGGGTAACAAACTATATGTCGGCTGGTTCGACGCAATTAGTGGCATACTAGTATAAGACGGAGTGTAGAAACACTGGAAAAATGTGCAGCGGGCTATTATTATCATTACTACTGTCATTAAATCATAAGAACTGATGGACAAGCTTACGAGTTGTTCTCTCTGGTTCGCTTTATATGATAAATTATCTTCAGCTTTCTCTAGATCCAGCTGTAGAAGTTCTTGTTTACGACACACATTTCTGAAACAATAACAAATACATTAACAGTTATACAAACATTGTCAATGTAGAATCAGATAAATAATACTATATATGTATAGTTTTTTATGTTTATTTTGATTAGTGAAGATTAAAAGCAAAATTACCTTAAAGCATCACCAAATCCATAATATTCCTTAAGTTGTTCTGCAAACGTTTCCTCATCTTCCAGCAATGAATCGATACCGCTAGCATATCTAGAATAAAGAAAAAATAATATTATATCCATGGAAATTAGCATTAGTAATGTTTCATATGGACAAACTGAAAACAAGTAGTGTACACGACCATGAGATTTTAGGTTTAAATATGGTGTATTTATGAGTAGGTGTTTATGTGATTGTGTATTCCAATCCTAATGGTCTAGATTTGATATAGTCCAAATTTCGGGTGGGTGGGCTTTCATATGAGGATAGCCCCTTTGACGGTCGCACATGGTAATCAAGATATCGGACTCACACTTCCATGTAGTTTCCAGCGCTGTTTAGTCCTTCAGCCATATCTTTCTCAGACTTGGCCCAATCGGTGAATTCTCGGCCATAATTAGAATGCAATTTGTGAATTCCATAGATACGGTCTGCAAGTTTCTGCAAAATTCAGATTATGATTAAGCTTTATCTCAATTTTAAAATATTTTGATCATAGAGAGGTGGTAAAAAAAGTGAAAAATTAGTAGAATAGCATGGAATAGCAGAATAGTTGTGAAGAATAGTAAGCAAGGGCACTAGCAGTGTAGCACATAACAGAGGTACATGTATAGGAAGAAAAAAAGTGAATATACATTTAATCGTTTTATACGATAAATTATCTTCAGCTTATCTTATCTTGTAATGACTACTTTTCAGCAGTTTGGTGTTGAAAATTAAAAAACAAAGATATATATATATATTATTTGGTATGAAAAAGACCAAATGTATTTACATGTATGAAATTAAAAACAAGGCTAAAGTCTTTGTCGCTGTGTTCAGGTTTCTCTATATTTTGACAAAAATTCTAACACTTAATAATAATGCTGCTTGGAATAACAGTACAGAGTCAAAACTGTAAAAATTTGATTGCAGTTTAGCATGGAATAAGGAAATATATGCAGTAGAAAATTTCTGTAACAGTTAAAATATAAAAATGTGGTTGCTGTCATTGCGACCCGTATTAAACCAACACACTTGTAATTCTGTGTTGTGTCTATCCAAAAACGTGTGTTGAAATGATGATGCCCACATCTAACAATATTTTGTAATAACAACTTTCTTGCACTATTAATTCTATGACCTAAACATGCTTACAGCTCTGATTTTAAGAATGTTTGTAATATGGGTCTGTAGCTCAGAACTGTAATTTTTCAGCTCATCAAATCGCCGATCCGGCTTCTGGAGGCGATAGGACGCACTTAGAGCTCGAATCTTTGAATCAGCCTAAAACAAAAAAGAGAAAAATTACCCAAAATGCTTCTTTTGTTAGTGTTTATTGGCTTGGAAATTTAGAACAAAATGAAGCTTTAAGCATTTAGACCCAGTAAAAGCAAGAAGGGCACTCAACAGAGCTCATTGCTAATATGTAATTTGAGCATTCCGTTTCATTAGCCACTTTTCTTTTCAACTGCTGCCATCCGAAGTTGACTTTGTGAAGTGCATCTTTGACAAAAATAGATTACCTTTGCTTGAAAATCTGTTGCATACACTGCTTCTTTCCATCCTTCTTCTTGCTTTAAAAAAGCTAAAAACATCTTATCGTGACAAAGTTGACTATGGCTAGCACATCGCAGTAAAAAGTTCTCCAATCCTAACCGTCTTCTTTCAATGAAATCCGGATCAAAGCGATCAGTAGCCAACTTTTGCCAATGATGAGTTACCTGAAAGAGAATTGTAAATATAATATCAAAAGTAATGAAACAGATCAAACAGTCGCTAAATGGCCCCCTAAATAATATTTGGTTGTGGAGTGAGCAATGTATTACCCGCTTTTCCGGTAAAGGAGGGATGACAACAGCTGGATACATAATCTCGAAGTAATTCCTCAATAGCTCAAATTCACTATATCTTCTCCATAACGATGTAGGTGGCTCTCCATATTCTGGCATTGCTTTGTCAATTACTCTGAAATTCAATTTAAAAAGGAATGTTATAAATGAATGCCAGTCCATAAAATTAAAGACTTAATAAAATCGAATAAAAAGTATATATTGTACAGGGCAAGGTCATCTTTTGTAACACTTGAGATGTTACAATTTAAGCTTAGAAGACCTTAATACTTGAGATCTAACAATTCTGATGTCAACAATGAGAACAATAAGATCTACCAATCGATCAAGACACTTGGAGATCTCTTCTGAATACAGTATCAATTAATATCTGCTGCCCCGCGATCATATTGGGACATGTGATCTAAATTGGATATGGGGAGAAAGATAGCTGCATACTTGGTTCAAATCATAATCTATGACAGCTAAATATACTCACAATAATTATTCAAACACATCTATAAAAGAAATAGAATAAGCTAAAAGAATCTCTACTTACTTTGTTTCTACAAGATACATGACAAAGCTATCTTGCATTTTCACAGATGAATTGCTGGATCTTTTCTCTGGCTCTGTGACACAGATTTCCATCCATAGCAATAAATGGTCCTGAAAATAGGAATAATGTTATGGAGTACATATATAACCATTAGGAAATCCAAACTAGATCAAAAGAACACTGCGTCGCTAGAACGACGTTGACTTATGGGCAATTAAGATATATACTGAAATAATGTATACTTTACAATCAAGAAATTTATGAATTTGAGGAGAAAACATCAGAATGAATCAGAATCAATGTATCCAGCAAAAAGATATTTGTGTTGCCATACAATAGTACTGAATAACAAGATGATAATCAATATCTGTTTCAAATCCAATAATCAATTTTGCTGTTGCTTGGAATATTGATTTTTTTCTTGAAGGCTAAGTGCATTGAATATTATTAAAAATTTCATAAAAACGGTTCTAGAAAGCTCAGTTTAATTGGCAGATTGCCCAAAATCGAATCACCACTTCGGTGTCGCCTCAAACCTCATAGTTGTGTAAAGTTTGAACGAAATTGGTTCATCGGTACGCCCGCTAGCTTGTCCAGAGACATACATACATCGTTACATAGTTACAAACGAACCAAACACAATGCTTGCTTCAGCAGCTGAGCTGAAGCAACGCAGCAAAATGGTTATTCAAATGAGCATAAACTATTTAATGCTTTATTCATTTAGCTACACCAATGTTTTAAATATATTTCTACACCACCCTTGAATTGAATTTATTTCATTCATTGCGCCTTTTCCCACCTTGAGCAATGAGCAACAATAAATCATGAAGCAAATCATGAACAAGAATAAATTCCATTTAGCTAGAAAACCCCAATATTTGATGTCAAGAGTGACAGATAAGGTACATCCCTGATGATTATAGCAGAGGGAGGCCACATGGATGTGGGCATTTAAAGCTGAAGATTTTTATGTGGGGGATGTTTACTAAAGGAATATGGTGGTGTCAGATTGATTTAGAGCACCAATAGCTAAAACCGGCCATACACACAATCCGTGATTATTACATATGAGGTCAAATTTAGTGACCTCTATAACAAGGGATTCACGTCATACGTAAAATTCACGGATTGTGTGTATGGCCGAACAGTGCGATTGATGCTGTGTAAAACTTTCACATTTGTCAGGTGAGAGTTCAAGTGAAAGCGTGAAGTTGCATCCAAAAACATTAATACTTTTGGTGATAATCCCCTTATTCTTATTGACACGTAACCTAGCTAGCTCACACATCCTTAATTCCTACTTGCATAATCTTCAGGAATGAAGGTGCAAGTTATATGGAAGACCTGAAAATATCAAAACCTGCTGGTCTTGAGTAACTCATACAGCTGTTCACGCATCTCTTGTACAACTAAATTAAAAACTGATGCTGGTTTCCACCTCACTATAGAGACTGGGGGCTGGTCCCCAGAAGGTATGGGCCTCATCTACGCGTCCAATGGTTGTTCTGATATGAGTGAAAACACCTGCCTATGACGGGCATACAAATATTATTCATATTGATGTGGATCTTACACTATAGTCCCTCATGTTAAAAGTAGTTGTCATATTCTAATTGAAAGTAATGAAAAGTACGCGTTTGTTAAAATTACCCTAGAAGGGATATCTGTCTCAGTGAGTCTGTTTTTATCATTTTCTTTAGCAATTTCCTCGGAATAATTCGGTTCATCCGCCATGTTTGTTTTGCATCCTTGACCTTTGAACAAAAATCGAAAAAAAGATTAAATTACAGGGTGTGCAGAAAGTATCAATATAATTGGTGATTGTCGCTAGTTGTTGATGGTCACCACGCTATGTTGATAAAGACTAACTTTGCAGGTCCTTTCCATTACGTCACACAGGATTGTTATGAATATTTTTTATTTTACAAAATAAGATTTTTTGTGATATAATATTTGTGATCAAATGTGACTAACATCTGCAATCATGAGACTGACATTTGCATGTTTGCGTAAAGCAAACAAATTACTTGATTATTATTCGAATTTCCATCCTAGTGTTTTGTCGATTCAGCAATTTCTTGACTTCGGTGAGTAGAGACTAGTCTAGAATCTTATGATGTTTTTAGTGGAGTCCAATGACATTTGCTTTTTGTGATGACTGTGCTCAGCACGTCTTGTATATTCTGCTTGTGCGTAGACTACTAGTACTAGTACTGCACATCGATTCTAATAATACATTTCATCCCATGATTTTCAAATTCCGGTTGATTGATTAGTTCTCAAACCAGAACGAGCTGGCTTCATTGAGGATGATGAAACGTTTGTTATTAAACACTCACCGAGGGTGGAGCCCAAAGTCCGTAGATTTCTATGTTGATTGGTAGAGAAGGAGGTGTGTCATGTAAATAGGTCACATAACTTATGCTAAATACCAAGACTGTGGAAAAATCCATGTGTCCTGACATAACCTACAAATAGGTTATAACTGAGTGAAGAAAGGCTGTGGTGTGGTGTGTTGGCAAATTTGGATTTTATATCGAATTTTAAAAGAATATTTATCAATTTCTTTAAGGACGTATTCTTTCTACGTGTATGCAATCAGTTGGAATGAAATATTGGCTCAACCCTTGTATGGAAAGTCTTTATTCTGTGATATCAACAGTGACTAAACGAAGTTGGTGGACTAGATCTATTGCAATGAGTTGTAATTCATTTAGCTAGTAAAGTATTTGAATAAGCTACTCCGTATATAGAAAAGAAAAGTCATCATGAAGTTGTACCGCAGTCTGAGAGCAATGCAGAGGGTGAGGTGTAATGGCACACATGCCAGTGCCACTCAAGTCAGCCATCAATCATCCAAAATACCAACAAGTAAAAACACACCTCTAAGATCCCTGCCAAATACCATTGAGAAGTATGCATCCTTTCATCCAGCTTGTTTGTCGTTAGCAGATTTTGTTGAGTTCGGTAAGTTGAAAAATATACATGAATGTATTTCAATTTTCTGTTCGTGGTTGTAGAGTATCAATCGCTAAGACCCGCTATACACACGATCTGTGAATTTTACGTGTGATGTGAAATTTAGTGACCTCTACAATGTGGAGTTCATGTCATACATAAAATTCAAGGATTGTCTGTGTATGGCCGAACAGTGCGATTGATGCTCAAAGCGATATCACAGCGATTAGGCAAGGAAAGATTAATGTAAATTTGTATCAGTGTTCGCTTGCAGGTGACGCCGCCCCCATACGTCGCTTTTCGGCACAAGCAATTTTTTCGTCAGTGAGCGGAACAATCGCCCTTCGCACACATAATGCTTAAAACCCATTCATCTCACCCTTCTTTCTGTATCAGAAGAGAAATCTCGTAAAATTCTATCTTAACGCACAAATCCGCAGTCTCTACATCGCTTCTTTCCTGGAGCGATTTATGTGAACGTAGACTTATGGAAATGACCAGCATTGGACTACTATTATGTCATACTGCATATGTTAGTCAAATCAATCCAAACAAAGTGGCTCCGAGCATGGTGATCTCTCGAGTGGTACACGCTCTTGACTGACTGATTTGGGGCAAGGTACAGACATGTTTCATTGGCGCCGCCAACCCGCCTCAGTGGCCCCAAAAGGGCAGCAGAACTCATACTATTCCCAAAGGGGATTCAAGGCTGTCTGCCTTCAGGTGTAGAGCTTGTGATGCCTCTAAACGTGAAGATTGGTCTAATGGCTAAAGCGTCTGACATATATGACCAAGCTGGTGTATGAAGAGATTGTGAGTTTGAATCCAGCATCGTCCAAAGCTTAAGAAGCTTTTCCCGATTCTTTCACAATCAATCGTTTTACCATTTCCATGTTCCGTGTGTATTATGGTACGCAAATAATGTGAAAAGAAAGTTGCTCATCTTTTGTCTATGGGTAGTGTTATGGGCACTTTTCATCTGTATCTGTATCATGGACATGCTTTTTTCAAACACGGTCTCCTGGCATCTCACATCACCAGAAAACTTCTTGAACCTGTTATGTAAGTCACGAACAAAAATTAAAAGACTATTTGGAGTTTAGACATCGCAAACATTCATGTACAGTGTTTTTTGTTTCAACACCCCAGTTGCGTGAAATAAGCCCATTGATTAAAAAAAAAGATCATATGGACCTTTACATGTATGTTTAGGTAACATGCCATAACTTAGAGTAGTAACATGCACAGATTTTTTGAGCTGTATTGAAAGCAATCCACCTCAATTTTGGCAGGCAGAGTGCATGGTTCTTTCAGGCAAATTTTATATCATCATATACATGGTGAGCCTGACTTGGTCGATTATGAAACGTGCGTGTTCTATGTTGATGTGAACATTTGGATGTGTATCACCCTTCTTTTTTCATTATTTTAACCCACCTAGTGGAAAATTTTGCAGACAATTTTTTGTCATACAAAGAATCAAGTTTCTTTGGCCTTGTCCAAGTTTTAGTCACTTGTAAGTTGTCCTCATGAAGGGGTTAGATGCCTGATGATTCACAGGAATATTGACCAAATATGTAGACTTGAAGTTACGAAGACCATGGTTCATTCTGTGTCACATTTTCACAGCTTGTTGCTTTGGATGATGGTATCATCCTGGTCTCACAAACCATAGTGTTTTGAATTGAGTCCCATCAGTGCCACTTGATATACATGTAGCAAAATCCAAGATTATCTTTGGCTTAGTCAATATAGCAATTGCAATATAGTGATCGGAATGTGCGTGTTAAAGAGAACTGAAAATTGAATACACAAGCAGGCTTGGGAAACACCTAAAATTGTTAAAATATCTTTTTTATACTGTATGAACATTCTGACATAACATATTATTGCTGATATACCAAGGAATATGTAAATAATACAAAATTTATTTACATATTTTACTTGCTATACGGTAAACAAAGTTTATTGTCTGAATGTTTTCATCAGACAACATACTTGTCAATATTACATTAAAAGCAACTGAAAAGCAACATTGAAAATTTATCATTGTGCATCCTAAGAATTTGCAATACCATCCATTATGACACATATCATATGTTTGATCAAAAGTTTAACCTATATAATATCAAAAATCAGATATAATGTTATAAAGAAAAGATGGGTGCTAAGTGTACGTTCATATGTACGGTATAGCTATTGACGTAGCAACAACACAATTGGCGATTTTTACGATCATATATTTGCATTGGGGGTTCGTTCGCATGCAACCGACACGCCGTATCCCTTAGGCGATTTTTTGGTCAGGTAGCGTAAAAACCTTGCCGTCAATGCTGTGTTCCTTGCATGTGAACAGTTCAGTTCAAATATGAGATGAACAAAGAAATCACGGCGCCTTCCTTCATCTTTAATGATATCATTAGCAATATTGCTTCCATGTGAACACACATGTCGCCATCTTACTGCATTGCCCGGGCCATTTAAATTGCTTACATGTGAACGTACGCTAAGGTAAATTTTTACAACTCTTACTGCAAGATGTAAGATAGTAGTGAACTACTATAATAAGATTTGACATACAAAGCTTCACACCAATTATACTTTTTGTTAATGCCATTCAAAAGTTACACATTTTGGGCTTTGTTTTGGTAAGGAATCTTCTTTTAAACCTGACTTGTAGAATGCTATTTCAGTATGTTTAAATTTGCACAAGTATTTTTAGTATTTTGAATATTGATGTACGGGGTGACCCATCTGATCAGGAATGCCGTTTTATGGACAAAATTAATTCCTGGCCCTCACCACTTGATCTGCCACTAGCGATGTAATTATGAAATTGTAATAAGTTTATTGTAAACAAATTTTATTTTTTATTCTTAGGAACAAAGAATGCATGTGAAAAGACGTCATTTTTGTTTTTGAGAAAAGAACTTCCAGTCCGTTTGGCAAACATTATGAAAGAAATCAATTTGCTACCTGAAACGTTGCTGAAAATGCCCAGTGTTCAGCTGGTTGAAAGTTGGTTAGTAATCATGTTTATTATATAATAAGTGAAACTACTTTTTGGACCCAATTTGTACAATCCAACAACGTAAAAATCTGACCTTTAGGCTATTCTTGTCATCACAACGTAAAAATCTGACCTTGAGGCTATTCTTGTCATGTTCGTCAGCAATAATGAACATTTGACGCTTCCATTGAAAGTATGCATCCCTGGTTTGTACATGGGTCCAAAAGCTATCATTCATGTTTTGTTTTCATTATGTCTAGAATATATGGTAATCATCCCTTTGTTTTATTTGTATTGTTAAAATTCAGATATTCTGTATAGAGTTTTTCGTTTAGAATAAGCTGTCTTATGTTTTCCCATCAGATGTGAAAGGTATTTAATCACAATGTTGAATTTAGGTCATGAGAAAATGTGTCATTATTTAACTTTTGTTTTAGGTATGAACAGTCGTTTAGTGAAATCCTCCAGTTTGAGCGTACAGATCCATCAAATACTGAGGATCTGGCAAAGTAAGTAAGAAATAGTTTATCTGCTGATGGTTCGAAATAAAACAATGTGTTGAATGTTTCAAACATAATAATACTTTATTCATGTGAGATGTCAACATCTTTGATGAAGCATCGTATGTAATTTAGTATATATAGAAATTTATGTCTTTAAGATACAGAAGTGCTATAAATCAGATGTAGAATATTTATGCGAGTTCCTAATCCTAGACATACATGTAGTAGGAAATGTACAAATCCAGTATTTTTATTTTTTTTTTTTTTTTTTTTTTTAATTATACATAGAACAGTCAAATATTCTTAACTGTAAGAAATGATGCTTATTCTTAGGCAATTTATTTTACAGATTTACTGAAGTCCTAGACATCGTACGAAATAGACATGCTCAGGTAGTAGAAACAATGGCGCAAGGAGTGCTTGAAATGAAAGAAAGTTCGGCAGAAGAAAATCTTAATGTGGAGAACCAGATTCAGTATTTCCTCGACCGCTTTTATATGAGCCGTGTTAGTATACGAATGCTCATAAACCAACACAGTAAGTGAAAGTATTTCATTCATTCTGAAAGTTCTACTATCGATAACATTACACACTTAGGTATTGATGTGGCTCAATAACTGTATTTTTTTATGACTTGCATTGCAGCTCTTATTTTTGGGTCTAATTTGAATCGATCGGAGCGGCATATTGGATCTATAGATCCCTACTGTGATGTTCTCAATGTTGCAGAAGGTAAACTATTATTCATTTGCTAAATATTTGATGTGCTAAATTGCTTGCAGGTTATTTGTTGTTCTGAGCAAGTGTTCGTAAAAAAAACCTTACTCATTACTGGAAAAACGTTTCCAGTGACGCAGTGCTAAAGTGGAAAAATATTGTGAAACTAAGTGGCTTTTTGCCAGGTGTATAATGCCAGTTTCAATCCATGGTTTATTCCATGTGCAAGTGTCCATAAGCTAATATCTTAGTTGAAAAGAAATAGGTTTGAGCACAGTATGGACATTTCATTTGATCTAAGAAAGACAATTTCTAAAGAATAAATCATCTGTAATTGAGGACAAGAGTAAAATTCCATGGAATGAACTGACCTACATTAGTTGAAAACAATACAGTTGGACCCGCTTAACTCGAACTTGAAGGGAACTGAGTGATGACTTCAGTTATCAGAACTTCCGAGTTATCAGGAAAGGATGACTCCGACTGAAAATTGAAATAAGTGCGCCGTCATTGGCGATAATAGAAGTATCGTAGGTTTTTGGTATCCTTCGGTTTCTAACAGTGAAAATTTTTCTACCAGTAGTATAAATAAAGTTCATTTTGCATTAAAACTTATTGTTACATGGGTTTACGTGTGTTGACTGTTGAGCCTAAACAAAAACATATTTGAGCTTATAATAATTGTAGGAAGTAGATGGTTTAATCTCGCGTTATACGATCTCTTTATTGACTGTTGCATGTCCCGTTATCCAGCTCTTGAAAAAATTGAACTTTTGTAGTGCAAAAAAGTCACGACTACTATCAAAGCATACTTGGTCATCAACTGAGCTGTTAATATCTAAAAAAATCACATTCTGGAGTAAAAGATTCCCTATAACACAAATGTTACATGAAGAAGATAAAAGTGAATGAAATAGTTAATGGTTCATGCTTCTTACTTTGCCATTGTTACTGGGGATAAAAAAAAAAATAAGCTGTGTCTATTCAAGTGTTGGTGATTAACTCTAATAATACCCTGACACAAACAAGAACTATGTATTAAGAATATATATGATTTATTTAAACACTGCAACTGCTATGTGTTAAGGACCTACTGGATTAATCTTGTCAAGTGTTTATATTCCAATGCACATGACATGTTTCATTTATTTTATGGTTTTTACAAACTGATGTAATATGAAAACACATGGTGTTGGCCAGTGTTCTTGTTGGTTTCATTTAATAAAATATTCACTTATTTAAGTTATTTACATGTTTCGATTTTTATTTGCAGATGCCTTTGAAAATGCTAGATTTCTTTGTGAACAGTATTACATGTCTTCTCCTGATATCAAAGTAACTTGTGTTAATCGTAAGTATATAACCTATACAAATGAAAATTAATCTTTGAAATAAAAAAATTTACTGAAACTTGCTTTTTTTTTAAAAATCAACTGATAGATAATAACAAAGCTTTCTACTTTCACCTGAACTTAGCATTCTTTTTTTTTTTTAGCCCATGAAAAATCTAGTCGTATTCAAGTGACGTATGTGCCCTCTCATCTTTATCATATGTTATTTGAATTGTTCAAGGTAAGTTGATAGGCATTGAATTATCATGGCATCCTATATGTTGAATCATTAATGGCCTATATTTTGAAGTGTCTTATCTATTGATCACGATTCATTCAACGTGATGAAATGTTATCATTTGTTTTTCAAATGATATTTACTTTGGTGTTGGCCGAAATGAAGAGGACCAACATGACAGCTTCTAGTTTGTGAACTATTTGCTTTGTCTTTGCAGAATTCTTTGCGTGCAGTGGTTGAGTTTCATGATGATGCTCTGGAGTTACCGGACATAGATGTTATGATAGCCAAGGGCAAGGAAGATCTCACAATCAAGGTTGCTATTAGAGTATTTCTCCAACTATAATCTTGCCTGTTGGGTGAATAGGGTTAGAAATCGTTTAATGTTTTAAACATCCAGTTGTCAGATTTTAACAGCCACCTTTTGAAATAATGAATTCATCATCAGTTATGGTCTGTATCACATTTATTTTGCAGACTGCATGACAGGTGATGAATTATCTGTTCCGTCAAGTATTTTAAACACTATTCACTCGCCTTGTTGCGGCTGATAAATGCCATGTTATAACTTGTGAGAAAAAGGGGGAATCTGCCAGAGCTGACCAGCAAAATTGGACCAGTGCTTTTTTTTTTTATCTCTAGCTGAAGCGACTCCTGTATGGCTATGACGTGCTAGCACCTGGCCCTTATAGACATAATCTTTTGTTCGCAAAGTAGAAAATATGTAATTTATTGTGCAAGAGAAAAGTGAAGTGATGCTGCAAATTCATTGTCCTATAGTCAATTTCTGATAATAATTTTTTTTCATTCTAAAGATTTTAATGGATTTTGACTTGTGAACAAAGTTTCGTAAAACTTATTTTATAGTCTTTTTCCTAGTGAACATAATGACAGGATAAACATGCAAAACAGTGATGCAATTTCATGCAAAAGTACTTGAATTGGGGAAAAACTGCTGCGTGCATATGAATATACCTATATGATAGTTCAAAAATTGCAATCAGTAGTCGGTTTACAGTACAAAGTCCAATGATAAAATATTTAAACCGGTAGATGTTGGTAGCAATTTTTTCTCTGATAGTGTTTTTATGCCACTTGAATAATAACAGTCCACTTGTGTTCCTTCAGATCAGTGACCAGGGAGGTGGCATTCCCAGAAGCAGGAAGAACTTGCTGTTCAACTACATGTACTCAACGGCACCTCGGCCCCCAAGTCCTCAGGCTGCCAGTGCTACACCCCTCGCTGGCTATGGTTACGGTCTGCCCCTGTCAAGACTCTATGCCAAGTACTTCAATGGAGATCTTAAACTTTCGTCAGTAGAAGGCTACGGCACGAGCGCACATATTTATTTGAAGGTAGGTGTATTATAACTGAATCTGTTTTTGTCGTTCCATTTCCTGACTGAACAAACAAAATTGCCTTTTCAAAACAGATAACACTCGAGTCACAATGATAATTGTACCAGCAGCTGATATGAAATGTAGGTCGTTCAATACTGATAGATTCTGCTTTGTTTTGTGCTTTTCCACTTGATATTCTGCTATCTTTGTGTGCAGGAAATCATTGTGTGGGTCAATAACTTGCTATGGCCACTTTTATGTTTTGTGATGTTTGAAATTCTTGTAAATCACGGGGCAAGCTGAAACTGTAATACGCTCTGTACATTTGTACAATCATTGGTTAAAATCATCAAGAAAACGATTTAAGATGATAAAAGCTATTTTGTTATTTTATATTAGTCTAAACCTTTGTGGCAAGTTGTGGCCACCAAGAATAAAGCCTGAAATAAACTGGTATACAAAGTTAGATGTGTGTCTAATTTACTCAAGCGTATGGAGGATGAATCAAACATTCATTGTGGTAAACCTCTCATATTAGGCTTTATTCTAGGCTGTAATAGTAGTACCAATCACTATTTAGTCAGTAAAGGGTTACGATATGGGTAAAATGAACTGCAGACAATATAATGTAGATGATTCTTCATCAAAGGTCATAAATGAAACAGTAGATTAACCATATAAATTGTCGTACATGTGTTTCAATTCTTTCTTTGTACTAAAATTTAAAGATTCTACACTTAAACCTCGATATTATGCGGACATTGGGATCCAGAATTCGTGAAATGCTTTAAACCTAAAAGCCCGTCATTTAGAAAGTTACAAAAAACATGCAAAATTATTATTTATTGAATGATTAACGAAAAGCAAGCTGAAATAATTCTGATCACATGTTTAAGTAAGAAAGTAAATGTGAACACGGCTTGATTTGGTTGTCAAAGTCACTCCATTTTGAGTTAGAGCGCAACACGCTATTGCCATAACCAGCTGCCAAGCTGCACTGCCTTTGGCCCCGATTCCATGTATCTGCCCTAAACATGTAAATGATATCACATGCATGCAGTGCTCTTCCCCATACACAAACGTGGCTGCCATAAAGGTAAACAGAAAGTGTATTTTTTATTAACATTTTCAATGTAAGTAAATAAAAGTGGTCATACCAGGTTACACAGAAATTCGCATAAAATCGAAGCGCGAAATATTGGGCTTTAGGTGTGTCAGCTTTAGAATCAATTTTCATTATTGCTTGTTGCTCTGCAAAAGGGATTCCCAAATTGAACAGTAGATATAGTATAATTTGGCAATCACTTTCTTTTAGAACGTGTGTTGATTTACAGTAATCGCACTCATTAATTACACTTAATTTGAATTTGAAAAAAAATTATCATGAAATCAGAAGGGAAATTTCTTTCTCTATAGAACTATAATTTTGCTATTTTCATAGTGTTCAGAATTTAAGAGATTATCGTAAATCTTCTAATAACGGCCAGGCGGCTATTGGCATACTTTCCATTGGAGGGGAAAGTGTTGATTAGAGGTGGGCGGTTAATGGAAGTGTGTGGTAAATAACAGGTATGAAATAACGGTTTTGTTTCAAATGATGTATGATTTTCTAGGAGCTTTACTCAAAACAACCTCATTATTATGCGTTATGAAATGGAAGCAGACTCGCATATTGATAATCAAATGTTTTATTTAGAGGTAGAGAGGGGGGCGTTTATTAGAGGTAGCCCCTTAACATAATACCTGCCAGCTCGGGGGCATTTAATAGAGTAGGCCGGTATGGGAGGTAGGCCGGTATTGGAGACATCAGTTGACATTGTTGTGCCTTGTAGGTTCTGCCTAGTGATTCGAACGAGTTGCTGCCGGTCTACAACAAGACGTCCTCCCACAAGTACACGTCGTCCATCCCTGTGGGCGACTGGAGCGATCCCACACAGACGAGTGGACTGCACGGTGCTGTCAGTATCCAGCCACACAGGCTGTATTCTACAAAAACAAAGAAAAAGCTTGATTAACTTTATTTAAGTCATCTCTTTGAAAGTCATCAAAACGGGGTACTCCAAGATTTTTAGATGTTTGCTTTCTACACATTGGTGATCACAAATTATGTAAACATAGTTAGACTAGCTTAAGATTGTAAACTTTTTGGGGTAAATATGGTTTCGTAGATAATGCACCATAATGTGTGTTGTGCGTTTAGTGTTATGATGTGTCAGTCCTTTTGAAACTTCATTGATGTGCACGCCACTACATCGACATACATGTACGTCAGCAGATCGTCATGTCCCTAAAATGTACGTGTGACGACCTGCTAACGTAAGTCGAGATGCTGGCGTGCGTATCTATATAAATTGTAAAAGTGTAAAATAATCACTCTTATATTGTGATGTGGGTAATTTCGTTCATATTGATAGGTGTGAAAGTATTGCATATATATATTTTTTAATATGAGCATCTATCAAAGTAATGTGTTCCTTATGTCTGGAAAAAAGAGTCATTAGCTGAAGATGTGATACTCGTGATTATCGACAGTTTATGGCTGTTGAAAACACTGTGAATTTGAAGTGGCACTATATAATGATCCATGGTTATTTCATAATTTTGTTTCCCTTCAAAAGAAAAGTAGTTCTTTTGTATTAGAAAACCAATGTGTGACTTCTATATTTTTAATGTGAGATAAACAGTTGGTGGGGGTTGATGTTTGTATTACAATGGAAGATAAGATATTTGTACAATATTCTAACAGGTATGGTCAAATATCATTTCTTTATAATCAATGTTGATTGTATATTGCATTCAAAGATCTGCTATAGTGTGTGCATAACTTGAAAAGAAAAATTAGTAAAAAAAACACGCATGGTTGTGTTAAGTGTGAAGGTGAAAGAAGGATTTATAGAACTTGCATTGTGAATAATTGTTGAAAGAAACGTAATAAGTACCAATTTAAATGTTTGCCTATGATGGATCATTCAGCTGCTATAGATTTTTGTTTAGTAAAGTTTGTTATGGTGACAATACATGTAGCTATATATTATTCCTCCAAAATCTATAGATGAAAATTCTTAATGTATGAACCATGAGTGCCATGATATTTGTTGTAATAACATCAGCGTCTATAGACTGTGTTATTTAGGTGCACTATGTGTGCCTTTTTGTAGGCAATGTAACAGAAGTAGTGTGTGTCGTATTTATTGGATTGTTTTCATCTAATATTCTATGGCTACTGCATTGTGTTATGATAATATGAGTTGCAAAAATTGTGGGCTCTTGAGGGTATAACTTTTGTCCCTTATCATATTTAATGTTATTTGCATGCTGGACTGTGGAAATGGTTATTTAGTTATCTTACATTTAGTTCTGTGAAAAGTTAATGAAAATTCAGAATTGTTCGTATGAAACTTGAGTGAGTCAGAAATGTTACTTCTGCATGACCAGACGAGGTTGCACTTGATCATTGATGTGTATTGACAATATCGCAAGTAGGTCGCATATTATGTTGAATTGTCTATCCTCACCACTGTTTTTTAGAAACACAAAATAAACTTCTTTCTTATGTAATTTTATTAGAAAAAAAGGGAAAAAAATATGTAATAAAAAAAATATTTATAAAAAGAAGTTTATATTGTGTTTCTCAAAAACAGTAGTAAGGAAAGACAATTCAACATGATTATTGATGTGAGGGACAGTGAAAATATGTTTCACTTAGTTTAGCGAATGTGTGGAAAACGTTCAGTTAATCATTTGAAAGGAAAAGGAAAAATTTCTTAAAACCTCAAGATTCTTGGCTTGCAACGTCTCATTGTGCTGAAGTGAGCCATCTGTATCACGCAGGCACATACAAGAATTAGTTGAATGCAGATATTGTATATTCATTTGTAAATTTCAAGTCGAAAGAATTATGACACACACTGCAATCAATATATTGAGAGGCTAAAGGTTAACTAAAATATCATGCTTGATACCAGAAAATAATGTGCTCGCTGAAATTTAGAATTGATCAAGTATGTCCAGTCATTTTAACATATAGACTTTTTAGACTAAATATTTCTATTCTCATTCATGATGCATTAAAACAAGTTAACGTTGTAACTTAGAATACTGTATATTAAACACTATGTAACTTAACACAAGTTATGTTCGTGTTTAAATTGTAGGAGAATATGCTCGGTATAATATTATATGTGATACATAAATGGATATAAGACATAAATTTTGTCTGATATAAAAGCGAAAAGATTGTAATATTTTACGTTTAAAAAGTGTGAAGAGCCGAGATACTCTCCTAGTTGCATAGGCTACTACAAATGTTTTACTGAACTTTATTTTCAGTTCTATCAGAAAAGGGAATGAATTAAACTGTGAATTCAAATTGTCTTGTTTTTGTTTATAGCAATTTTTTCTTTCACCAAAATGTTTCTTCACACTTAAATTCTTCATGTCATTGATCTAAAAAAAAATCTGTTTCAAGAGAAAAAAAATTCTCTTGTTCATATGCTTTCTTGCCTTTCATTTTAGCCAACAACCCAAATATTTCCAGACTACACCAACCTCTATATAAAGGTTCAAGGAAATTTTCAGATCAAGGTGCCATATTCTAGACTATCAGGACTTGAACAGTAAAAAAAAATATTTAAGTATTTATTTTTCCTTTGTTTGTAGTTGTATGTGTAGTTCTCATAAAAAGTCAAAGATCTGTGCTAACTGAACTGTGTCAGTTTATGCAGAATAGGTTCCTAGTGGTCAATATGTTTCAAGTTAAAAACAATATATGAGAATCTTGAGGTGAGAACCTTAGCTTCAACAATGCAACCTGCAGAAAGGTTACAAATTGGAGGGTTCGTTAGATGAACACAATTAAGCCCGAAAGCCAGAGTAACCACTCTTAAATAATGTGATGCCTGTAGGGTAATGGTTGGCGCATACAACTTTCAAATAGTTCATTATTTGATTATATATTTGTCTACTGCTTGAAAAATCCAAAAGTTAAAAAGTACATAAATATATTAATTTTAATTTCGAAGCAATAGCTTCCTGATCACAAGTAATAAATATAAATAAATAAAATTTTATTTATATTTATTACTTGTGATCAGGAAGATAAATAAATAAAATTTTATTTATATTTATTACTTGTGATCAGGAAGCTGTTGCTTCGAAATTTAAATTAGAATTAATATATTTATGTACTTTTTAACTTTTGGATTTTTCAAGCAGTAGACAAATATATACAAATAATGATTCCATATACTGCATACCTAATTAACAGAACATTACTTTCAAATAGGATTTTGCCCCTTTGATTTTACGGCCTGTGCAGTGTGCATGGCAGACTGAGTGCCTTCAAACATGGAAAACTGTGTGACAGGCAGTTGTCTGGTCTTTCTGCTATAGCATGTGATTGACCAATGTTCCATTCAATGCTCAGATGAACCATTTCCTCCTCAAAGGGTATCTTTGATTTATTTCTGGACCATAGTCGTCTTTCTTTCTTCAAGAACTCCAGATGAGACTTGGCATGAGCATTAAAGGGACAATTACTGGGGATTTGTGTGTGTGTGTGTGTGTGTGTGTGTGTATTTTTTTTGTGTGTGTATGGGTTGGGGGCCAGAGGGGGGTGGGGGTTGTGGCGGGGGGTGGGAGGGGGGGGGGGGGGGGGATTTTGTTTTTCATTTGCAAATAAGGTGGGTAGGTTGATGAGGGCTTGAAGTTGTAACTATGATGTAGCCATCAAATTCATATCATTGAATGACGAGATACGTGGTAGTGAAGGCATTTGATAGAACCGATAAAGAAGCCAAGTGAAAAGAGTTGGTGGTGATATGCATCAACTTTAAGCGGTGTGTCATCTAGGACTAATAATTCTTAGTCCTAGGTGTCATGTAATCTACAGAACTGGGTAACAGTAAGACTCCCTTCTTGATGGGGAAGGGATCAGACTTTTTCTTGTTAGATTCTGAGAGGCAGAGTTCTTATAATGGAAACCATGAGCCTCTACTTAATTACATAGGGTGACGCCATGAACCCCTAGTTGGGTGGGACTGTCACTGTGTCACTGTGAGGTTCCAATCCAGAAACTGCAATACTTTTGCAATACTTTTGTAAAACTCCGTAACAAATATTTCCTACGTCGAATCTCGATTCGCACACAGTACTGTTGCGCATGCGTAAATGTAATATGGCGCATGTGGGACATAGGATATCAAATTGTACCGTATTTTTAAAGAATTTGTGATATTTAGTGCACTTTTTAACATTATACTGACCACAATGGCTGATGCAAGTTTAGATGATTTCTTTGCCAAAAAGGATAAGACAAAGAAGAAGTCCAAATCAAAGTTTACCCCAAATGATATTCTGGCTCAAGGCGAAGAAGGTTTGAAGAAAAGTAAGAAGAAAAAGGAAAAGAAGAAAGAGAAAGAAAACATCGAAACAGAAAATAATACCGACAAAATTCAAGTAGAGAAGAAGGTGGGTAGTGATTCGATGTTTTTGAAGCTAGACCATCACATGAAATCGTTATATACAAGCGGAGAAGTGATGGTGGTCTGCATGTGTGAAATAGTTTGTGATGGGTGTGTGGGTCCAGCCTATATAATCACTATCAGTACATTAAACAACTAGATGTGTTGTATAAATATATCCTTTAATGATGTATGTATATAACATATAACATTGATTAACTTCTAATTGGACGTAACTTGAACTAACTTTGAACCGGTATTGAACTATAATTGAACTATAATTGAACCCAACAGATGTGTGGCTGCTGCCTTATATACTATCAGAATAATACAAGCTAGAACTTCCAGAATGCTCATGCATTGTTAATACCTTCCACAAGATTCTATCATAATCTATTTAGAACAATCATTAACAATCTGGAATGATCTATATCATACTACAACAATTAATTAATTAATGTGAACATATCACAATGAAGTTGCAGATCTTGATCCTGTATCGCTAAATATGGTTTATACTTATTTAAGCATAACACACTTAGATGTAATATATAGTGGGTGCAGATCTTTATTTTATGATACTTGTGCTTAAATGCGGAAACAATGTGCCTACTAAGTATTTGTTCGTTGAAATGTATGGATCATACTCTCATTTTTGCAGGAAGAAGAAGAATGGGTAGACTTCGAGCAAGAAGAAGAGAAAGACTACTCTGGACTCAGGATTGCATCATTACAAATAAGGTAATGCATTTTGATTGATATAAAATTGAAATATATAAAACGAAGACATCTTTTAGGTGGATTGTATACTAAGTTTTTGTATATTTTTTTAGTAAAGAAGATGGTGATAAGGATAAAGAACAGAATGATGAAGATGGATCTGAAGAAGATGATGGAGAGCAAAGTGATGATAAAAAAGAGAAAAGGGACAAAACAAGTGATGGTCCATGGAATAAAGGAAATGCGCAACCATCATATGGTAAGAGTATTGTAAATAACATGACTGTGAAATTACACTTTTATGTGGCAAATGTATGATTGTAGTGGATGCTCCCAAAGGGTGACTGAATAATATGATAATGTTTGAGGAGGCATGTAAGAATGAGTTGTTAGCAATAGCGATAAATATAGTACCATATTTTTACGACTATGCATACATAGTACATAGTGAATAATTTTATCACGAAATGTAAGAATCCAGTGATGTCTTGAATCACTAGAAAAGGAATGAATGTGAATCAATCAAATCCTAAATTTAGTTGGCAAGCCGGCAGGGTAGACAAACTCGCAAAGTTTCACTTGCGCAAGTGGACTTCAAATTTTACTTGGCAGTATGAAATTTTTGACTGGCCGACTTATCAATGGTGATCCAAATCTATTTCACCTGATATTGAAGCCAATTTTAGAATAAGTCGTTTCATATTAATTTTTTATTCTTGCAAAAACACACATTTGTGTGTCAATTTTCAAATATGGAACATTTTGATATCAATAGTTTACTAAATAAAGCACAAAATATGATTTGTTTATATTAGTAAGTGCATAATTAGAGTCTGAACCAGCTAATCTGGGTGCCTGTTCTGGAAATCCGTATCGCCTTAATGCCCTACTACCTTGACTAGTTTCATCTATTCAGAAAGTTCTGGGCCCTCAACTGCCTTCAACATTTTTCATGGAAAGGTTTGGCCCGCTTATCAGTTTTGACCTTTTCGTTGTGGAAAAGCCTCTTTCTATCACACCGTACAGTGAACAGGGGTCACATATATCAGATAAGTTAGTAACAAAATGATATATGATTGTTTGTTGCAACAAAATGTTTCTATCACAGCTGTGGACATTGGATATTATTAAAATCAAAATGATATCTAGAAGTTTTGAAATATTCTGGAATTAAATTATATTTCAAACTGCACTCGATTAATGTCCCGTGCTACATGGTTTAAAAATCACTTGCCCTTTGGGCAAGCTGAGTTCAATTTCTCCTTGCCCGGATCCAATTTTACTATTTTACTTGAACCGGGCCATACTGTTTTTCTACCCCAGGTAATGCCACAATTATTCCTTATTCAGAGGGTGTGGCCTGGCTGACCAGTCTACATCTCAACCATCCTCTCCAAGCCTTTTGATCATTAGGATCTGTTTCACCCATGCCCAGACACGCTTGATCTTTATGTGCTGCTTCAAATTTTCAAGATATAATACCATGTGCAATATGTATCATCCGTGTTCTATAGTAATAACAAGTGACAATACCTGTCGATGGGGGAGAAAAGTTTAATTTACTCAGGCTAATCAAAAATATAAACATGCAGGTCTGCAGAAACACTAGAACATACAATGTCACTGAACAAACATGTTAATTTTTAGAAAGGGAACCAGTTTCCCACCAGAAGCAAGAGGATCTCATCCCAGCCGGTGCAGTAAGTGGGGGTAAATACGTGCCGCCGTCCCGGCGTGGAATCGATGGAAGCGCTATGCCTTTGCGCACAGGTGGTGGAAGAAAATCAAAGAAAGAAGCTCCAAATTTAAGAAGTGAAAGTGATTTTCCTACTCTGGGTGGAGGACCAGTTTCATCTGAAGGGTAAATATTTCTGTGGTGGTTTGGAATATTGGAACTGTCGAATTATTTTTCCTATGTTCAAAGTAGATGACAGTTATAGAAAACTAAAATGTCATTTTCCTTTTGCAGGAGATTCGAGGAAGTACGTGGTTCTGGTAGACAAAAAGAGGACCCCACCAAAAAAATGCAACAACTTGAACTAGGCAATAAGTTTGGAGCACTAAGCAACTAGTATGTTTGAAATGATGGATGAAAGGTTTAAATGAAGATACCAAAATGGTACCCATGTGTTGTATTGAAACATGGTTTAACAGTATCCTTATTTTTTAGAATAAATTAATATCTGTTAAATTGACTGTTAACTGTAGAATACTAGTTGTTATGGTCTTGTACCAATATGATATATTTTACTTTCCACTTATTGCAAAACCAAATTGTAAGTTTAATATTTGGCATGAGCATCGTGTGTTACAGAATATTCTGACCCAAGTTCAATGATAAAGCACAATATTGTTACAGTTTCTTTCTTACAATATTCAATGTTATAATCGTATTTTATTTTTATTTTTTACTTGATATACCCAGTATACTAGCCAGCTTTCATCACTGTACCATTTGGAGAAAACTGTGATTGCTGTGTGCATTGTTAAGGTGTCTTGTGGTATTATTTTTAATAATGCATAAGATGTATGTTAACAACCAATGCAATTTCAAATTAAAATTTAAAAAAATTGTTTTAAGATTGAAATATTTGGAGTGTGGCGTTATGTTTCATGTTTCATTTTGATGTGAAATATTTAAAGAAAAAATCCAAATGAATTGGGCAACAACATTAAATCTCAGCCTTAAAAAATTTTGGGAGTGCAATGTTGATGAGAACATGGGAAACTTTTGTGGTGTTTTTTTTTTTTTTTTTTAAATTTTCTAATTTAGGAAGTTCTGATGTAGAAAATATACTTCAATAACATTTGTTTCCTCAAAGTTGAAAGGTTTTATAGACGTGGTTCTATTTTGTTTTGTTGAGCATTATTTAATTTACATCATAAATGAGGACTATGAAAACATTTTCTCTTTTTAAGTTAATTTGGAATGTCTTAGGTATAGTAAAATTCGTAGGTCCTTTTTTTTCAATGCTTTTAACAAAAACTAAAAAAAAACTTGTAATATATTTTAAGAAGTGTGCATGATCGTTTTGTCTGTTGAAATAATTCAATCTTCACATCTGCCTTGCAAAAGAAAATTTCAATGTGAACTGCAGTTTAGATTTACTTGGTTTTCACAAAGGAAAATATTCTTTTAAGATTATAGATGTTATGGAAACAATTGTTTAGGACATTTATTTAATGAAAATGCAGTTCTTCTTTGATTGCCACCCTAGGAGTACTTCAAGTGTATTTGATCTGGGAAATGTAAAAACAGCAAATAAATTAGTTTTGATATTCAAAACAACTGTTGGTATATACTTTATTTTTTTATATATAAAAATCAATTTGAAAACTAGGAATTAAGTTAGATCTGTTCTTTTTTCAAATGAGATTTCACACCCGAAACAAATACTGTTTACTTTACGAGTAATTCTATATTCTTAAAATCTACATTGAAATTCTTACCGGTATGTAAATACTAGTTTGTATGGGCTGGATTCATGTAAAAGAATGTCCCCAAAAATGGATATTTTAGTCCAAATTTGGATTCTCATCAACAGTAAATGGGCCTTTTGACTCCGATGTTGATGTAAATTTATTGCAATGAATGTTAAAATGTACTTCTAAATCTATGATTTCTATTTAAATGTATATATATATAAATCCCAAATCCTACGATCAGGTCCAGATCAGATCATTGCAGCTTATTGCGGTACTGCTGTAACATGGAGTAAATACATATGGATATGTCCATCAAATTATCGCAATATCTAAAAACAAATAAAAGCATATATAAATAGTAGAAAAATAACTAGTTGTGAAACCTGTGTGACAGAAAAAATGTTAATTGAACTATTTCAGTCTTGCCAAGCAGTTACCCCTCCAGTGACTGGCACCCTCTCCGGGATGATACTTGCAGGGCTGCCAACCCGTTAATAGCCATTTCTGTATTCAGGATGCCCGAAATTAGCATTTTAGGGGTATTCTGTGGTGGAATGGCAAACGGTCTACAAAAATACTGGGTGTAAAAAGAAATCCATAAGCGCAGAACTGATATGCATTTCTGGTGTAATGTAACCAATATTCAGTCAGGGCTTTTAACACCAATCACAAGAACATATATCTATGTTGCAGGGTTATGAAACTCATCAAAATTTGCCCAGGTACCACAGGGCCGGCAACTAAAAAAAGGAGCCGGCCCAGGCAAAAAGTGGACGGCCCTTCATTATGTTCATATTTAGAACTCCCAAAAAGTAGCCCACCCACTGGGCCGTGAACTTTTATAACCAGCCGGCCTGGGCCGCCGGGTAGGCTCCATTTTATACCCTGCTATGTTAGGATGCAGTTCCTGTGCTTTTCATAAAAAGTAATTATTAATGAAAATACACAAAGTGTGGAAATCTGTGTTTTGAAGGTAGAATTAGTATTTGGGTATTTTGGGTCGGAAATCTGTATTAATACCCGGCATATCTGTACTACTTGGCTGCCCTGTACATCTGCATAATTAGGTCAATCAACATTTCCCACATAGCAGTTTTTATCGAAAGATAAAGAAAGATATCGTTTGATACTTATGTATTTATTTATTAAACTAATATATTACTAATGCTTTCACACTACAATAATTCTTACAAACATACATATTTTACCGCATCAATACACTTGAACAATTATAAGTAAAGTACTTCACACATTCATTCAAATAAACAAGTTACTTGTAATTCTAACCTTTCACTCACCTAATAAAATGATTTATAATAAATATTAACAAAATACTAACATAAATGTAGAACTTTATACATATATTGGAATATGTTAATAAAGTTACAGATTAATCTAGAAATTCTATAGCATTAAATATTGTTTTGATTTTTAAATGTAGATTAGTTAGCAATGTTCACACATGCAGAATGAACCTTGCTCAAGTTCAAATAAACATTACAATTGGCTACTAAACCTTCCTTGTATTAACAGATAACGCTTTAATACCAAGTCTGCAGGACTACTTTACTTGTCTTACATGTTCTACATACTTTCTATTCACCACACAAAGATTCCAGGCTTTGAAAAACAATGGTAGTCTAGAGGACATGTAAGTTATAATTTTTCCTCGTCCTGTTGATGTAAATAATCTAGTCTCGGACTACTAGACAAGTACATATCTGGGGCACTACGACATAGATTATGAAAATGACTTTCAATGACGTCTTTATCAAATGCATTCTTCTAATGCTAGAGTTAAGAAAGTGTAATGCAAAATGCATTTATTTCTTAACAAATGCATACCTCAAAATACCATTCAATATCATAATAATAGTTTTGTTATTAGTAAAAGCTTATTGGTCTCTTTATAGTATAAATTAGACCATACATTCAACAAAATTCTTCACAATCAGTAAGAAAATATACTTGTTAAAATTATATGTATGTATTGGTTGTTCTATCTAGTTTAAAACAGGTAACCCCAGTAACATCATGGCATCAATTTATTTTACAAGTCACGACCTGAAGAATTTCCATGTTTATAATAAACAATGTGATTTGTGAGTATGATTCTCACACAGTAATACTTAAGGGATGATGTACATTTTGTCACACTCCGCAAAAGTGGAACAGTGTTCCACTTAGGGAGGGGGTTTCGGTCAAGTTTCTGATATTCCACTTTTTTTTTGTGGATCCAAGATTTTTTCGCGTTCACAAATTTTGTCGAATTTGCAAGAAAGTCGTGCGCTAGGTTTGGCTGTAAAAAATAGATGCCAATATGGATGACCATTGTCCATCATTAGGCAATAAAACAGCTCCAGAACCACGATGCAAGTCAGGCTGTAAATACATTTTTAATAGCAACGCCGATTTTGACGAGCACAACTTTTTAATGCATAGAGGAAAAAAAAAGAAGTGCTGAAGATAGTACAGAAGCACCAGCAAAAAAAAGGACTGTATGTAATTTTGTTACTGAAAATGGCATGTGTGGCATGAATTTTCCAACAGAGTACAAACTTAAAAAGCATAAGGAAACAACTCACTATATAAAACAAAAAAAGAAGTGAACAATGGACAGCAAGGATATGTTATGTAATTTTTATGTTTAAGTATCATATGTATTAGTAGGTATGTATATATTGAACATTATATACATGCAAAAGTAATTTTTGAATAGGCAATGTTGCAAAAAAATTGTATATTTGATACAAAAGTGAACTGTAGACCGCTAGGATATTATTATTAATGATTATTATCATGTATTTTTTTTGTTAGTGTACATTAAATATCATTAATATATGTATACAAAAGTAATTTTTGAATAAATGATTTTGCGAAACGCAAAACACTGTGGAGATGTTTTTCGATTATGTCACACATCTGATATTTCCACTTTTTTTTTTTTTTTTTTTTTTTGGGGTGTTAAAAAAAAAAAGAGAACACTGTTCCACTTTTGCGGAGCGTGACAAAATGTACATCATCCCTAATACAATCATAGTACAGCTATTATTGTGGCACATCCATCAGTCCCAGCCTATACGTTATGATGAGTTGATTATAAAGATACGTTCGATCACCTTCTTGTCTTTTTACTAGGAGTTTCAGGCATATTAGAATTCTTTCGTTTCCGTGCATCACTACTGAAAAATGAAAATACATCATAAAAAACTTATAAAATAGTTATTAAAGATTGTGATTACTGGCAACAAAGGGAGAGGGAGACCCAGAAAATCTTGGGGGGCTACCATCAAAGAAGACTTAAAGACATGGGGATTGAAGATCAAGATGGCGATTGACACAAATTTGCAGAGGGAAAAGTTGCAGACAGCCATAAGTCACTCTAATACTCTCTAAGGGTAAATATGTACTTTAAACGCCTGATGATGACTAAGTAAACACGTGAAATATTTACGACTGAAACAGGGCAGTGATAGGGTCATAACTAATTTTACCCAGACACTTCTGTGATGTAGTAGTCACAATGCGAGGGTAGCGGGTCGTCCATCAGGAACCCGGCGATGAACTCAGGCTTCAGACACGCAATGTCGGCCCGCAAAAACTGATCCACGTCCAAAGTGAATTTGAGCTTGTTCATGTCGATAAATGCGTGTGTCACATCGGAAAGGTTGGTGAACGGAGGCCTGAAAGGCAAGCAGCTGGTTGAATTTGTGCATACATGTATTAAACATGAGGCAGGCGTAACGGGAGAGAGAAGAATGACAGCCATAAACTGCGGTCTTATAACAATAAACGCAATGTGTTTCCCACTGTTTGCGGATACATTTTCAAGCATCTTTCTCTCTCATTTTTTTAACCACATGGACACTTGTTAACTTCATGTCTATAATGCAGGTCAGGTTGTTAAGTAAGTATTAAGTAATTACTATTGTGCCAAGCTAATATTTCAACGTGTCAGTAATGCCTATAGGTGACATACTTGGTAGCGAGCACCACAGCTCCTCCTGCCTGCAGGAGTCTCTTGAAGCCCTCTTCTTTCTTAGCGTCCGTCAACAGAATCACTTTCCAGCCCTCAAATGCACCCTTATAGTTTGGGTTTTTCTAGAAGGAAAAAAAAGTAGACAATACTTTTCAAAATAGCATGATTATTGAAAGTTATATCATTAATGTAGCAAAATGCGAACATAATACAAGAACATTGCAATTATCAATCATACAGTGCCACAGATAATAGGTAAACCTTACCAGTGTACAAGACAAATATAACTTAATGGTTGCTAGTTCTTAAAAAATGTTAATTGTATGTTGTACACACTTCCATGGACAACAAAACGACTTTGAAAAAAAATTGTAGGACGAGTAAGTTACACTTACTGGTCTTGTTGGTTACATGTGCCAAGGTACATCATTTGATAAATTCCATTTATCAAAGTTATCCAAAAAAAAGTAGATTAATAAATTAAAGAATAAAAATAGAAAATACATGTACATGTATCATTCAGCAAAGATTTCTTAGCACCTGGATTCATTATAAAAGGAAAGTTTGAAAAAAAAACTACTCAGAGATGCTTCTTCTTTCATCTTGTTCATCATTTCCGAGGACATTCTTCCTTCATCATGAGGCTTCGATGGCAAAGTGCACAGGTTGTTGTTGATAGGTGGAATTCCCAGTCACGTTCAGAAGTTTCGTCAACATAGCGGGGTCGCCCCCAGTGCCTTGGCAAGGTGCACAACAACTTGCGTACTTTGCAAAAGAAGCCTCATGACGTAGGAATGTCCTCCGAAACCTTCGTTCAAAGATGAACAAAGAACAACACCACCATGTAATAATGAAAAATATAAACCATGGCAGATATTCCATCAACACAAGCCTCAATCACTGTACCCACCAGCCTAGCCTCGTGGACCTTTCTCCTCCACCGCTGGGCAGCCTCGGCCAGCTTGGTCATGCTGGATGACTTGAGGAGTGCGCGCGTCGACGCGGCGCCCCACTCGTGAGCAGCCTCGTCCACCAGCGCAGCCTCTCTCTGACACGACTCGACCCACGACTTGTGCACCACCCACTTCCCAGCCGCCACCGACGCCAGGTACTTCTCGTTACGAGTCGGCGCAGCTAGACACGGCAGAGGGCGGTATATGAAATTTAGTGAGAGCTGAGATTTGGGTTTTTAATACATTGAGAATTGACCTTTCAATTCATTGAGATCAATTTATTGAGATTTGAGAAAGGGGCTTTTGCATTAAGATTTGTAAAATTAATTCATTGAGATTTTGAGATGAATGACTGGCAGACAGAACAAGGATGATTGTGGTCACTGTCCCAGATAACTGATAAAGCTTACTGTAGTTCGTCTCTTATTTATTTACATGAGGCATGATAAAAATTGCAGTTTTCAAGAATATGTGGCATGATTATCAATAGCCTGGGATATGTAGTTTACATGACATAATGAACCTTGACCCCACTACAGTGAATATCCTCAACAATGGAAGACTGAACAATGAAAATTATCTCATGCATTATTTATCAATAATGAAAGTAAATAAGGGACTAAATGGAAGTCATCTACAATGGAAGGATTTGTGACTGCAAATTGGGTTGTTAAGAATATTCATGTTATAGATTATATCAAATCATGTTACTGAAATATGTGTGTACCATATATGCAAAACGTACCAATGAAGAAATATGATGATACTTTTAGAACCTAACTTCAACAATAATAAATTTAAGAAAAATCTGATATAACCACAACTAGATGCCTGTTAACTCATCACCCATATATACAATATACAAATCACAAAAGAATACACAAATAGCTGACGAATAAACTTACCAACTATCAAATGCGTGCACTTGTTGTCGAAGTGAGCGGCTTCCAGCACCTCCCCACCGAGTCCTTCCAGCACAGCAGCGTACGCAATCCGCTCCTGAAGCAAACAGGTGCATCGTCGGTTTTCACGGCTTGATCACTCACATGTCCTTGTTCATACCAACCCGTGGGCCAACTTATAGCCTTAATGTGGAAAAATAATTTTGGGTTAGACTTACGTCAAAGACAAATTCTATCATTCCGTGCAAAAATCACCGCCAATAACCCACGCTGATTGGTCGAGCAGCGTGCTCAATTATACGATATGCACGTTGCCAAGGGAAGATATGCACGCTGCTAAGGACGCGCTGACGTCACATGGTCAAAATGGCAATGAGAACGTTATGATATGATTTATTTTAAAATAAAAACGAATCATACACTCGTTTAGTGTAGATTTTAGTCATGATAGAATGGTATTTGACCACTTGATTGTCGTGTCAATCGTGAAATTGAGCATGCTGACGTCTGATTGACACGAACGCAGTGAGTGTCAATCAGACGTCAGCATGCTCAATTTCACGCTCAATTTCACGATTGACACTCCAATCTCGTGGTCAAATCCTACAATCAATACTCGGTTTCATCTTACTTTTATATAGCGAGATCGTATGTTTGACATTTGAATTCCCCACTGAACATTTTGGCAGTGGGCGTTCTGATTGGTCGGATTCTGATTGTAAGTTCCACAGGATTGGCTATGGTTGTATCACGGCTATATACTGTGTATATAGACATGAGATATGACGATGAGACAGGTGATGCGGCTGGGAATTCTAAGGCTCATCTCTTTGGTGGACGCCGCTCGGCAGACCTCACACCTTCATATCTAATTGCACTATTCATAAATTTTTTTGAAACCACTGGCTTTCACTTTGACTAAAAGAGTATAATTGAGGACAGTTACTGAGTACTGGTATACATGTTAATACTTACATCTGGTTTTAAGCCTGACATTAGGACAAGTGGCTTTGGTTTGGCAGCTTCTATATCCCTCGTCTCATCAGGATCATCTAGCAGCTCTATCGGTTTGGGGGGTGATATAGTCTTTTTCTTAAGCGGAAAAGCTGAAATAATATAACGACACATTGCAATGAAAAGTTTAGATCATTACAGAAGAGCTAATTATAAATACAGACAAATATTTCAGCCTATTCTCAATACGGCTCACAAATAAATAAAAGAACGAAATAGATACATTAATCTCATTACCTATGGATGGCCCACGTGGCGTGGCGGGCTTTTCGTACTTTTCATCTTCTGACTTCGGAGACTTGTGTCTCTAAAAATCAAGTCAATGTCAATTTGAGTTATCATAAACAATATCATGACAACATAGCTGAAGACAATCTTTCAATTTACTATATCATGTGGCCACACTGATAGGATTCAAGCTCACGATCCCTGTGGTTATGAGATCAGATTGATACCATGCTGTACCCAAGTGACCAGTTCACCCATTCTGCCGAGCCCCTCACAAGGTCACGGATAAGTACTACCCAGTAGTACCCATATCATAGTCCGAGACGGGTATCTGTGTTGTCAGGACGGGTAAAGATTTTGAGTTACTTGTCCTATGGACGTGTATTCTCAGTCATCCCATACATCAGTTTCAATTGTATTTACATGATATTTGTTGATTTTGACGTGTAAATCTTAATTAGGATGGGTATATTTTTCAGCATACACGTCCTCTGGACAAGTATGATTTTTCTGCTATTCATGGCCCTGCCCTCAGTGCCCTCACCTTGCCACTGCCCCCATACTGCCTGGCGAACACCGGCGTAGCGGGGCCGACGGGGGCGGGCATCTCCTCCTCTTCCTCGGGGTCGTCCCCGCGGAGGTGCGTGGGGCTGAACGACTCGCTGTGCTTGGCCAAGTCCGGGGCCAGCAGCTCCTGCTGCTCCCTACAGACAGCAGGCAGTCAGTCAGAGCCTAAATCTACTAAGGCAAGCCCTATACAGTAGAATCTCCAATTAAGACCACCTCTCTAATGAGACCACCTCTATAATAAGACCACTTTTCACTGTCCCAAACCTTTATAAAGCTACCAAAACGAACCTCTGTATAAAGACCACCTCTCTATTGAGAGTTCCTAAGGTGATCTTAATGGAGAGGTTCTATTGTATACTAATTATTCCTCAATGTGAGGGTGTGGCCTGTTTGCATTAAATCTACTTTGCATCCGTCCTCTCCAAGCCTTTCTGTCATTGGTCAGCATATGGAAATGTATATGTTGGAGTGTTTTTACTTAGTTGGCTTTTCAGTTTTATCGGCTGCTCGGACAACTTTCCATCATTTATACCGGATACATTGTAGCAGCACACTCATATTCTTTCTCAACTACCTGGGATGCTTACTACAGGGTCATGATTAGCCCCTCGTCTGCTTGTATTGACTAGTTAAAACTTGTGGAGGACAAGTAAGAAGCTTTAGTAACTTGTCCTTTTGACGAGTAGCAATTCTGGTCGATTTGGCATACAGGTATAGAGTTTGTGCAAGGAGGACGAGTACATTTTTTTGCAGGACGAGTTAATATTTGAGAGTTACTCATCCTGCTGACGAGTAACATTTTCTTCCTAATCCTGACCCTGTTACTACCTGTAGACTGCAAAAGCCCAGGCCTTAGCAGTGGCATTTAAACTTAGGTAAGAAAGCATTATATTTATCAGAACATCAGAAAAAGCATGTGCGTGAATTGGCCGTGCGTACCGTGCCGCCGGGTCGTCCCACGTCACCTCGATCCTCTGTGACGGCTCCATCTGTGTGTCACCTGCTGACAGAAGACACGAACATCATAAACGTGTACATGACACGAGGCACGCAGAATGGGAAGCAGAAAAAAAGCACCATTTAAAACAGATACTATAGTGATAAATTGACAGTTATCTTATTCAATTCTGTTTGTGAAGGAGCACGCCAATCGGCAGCCTACCGCAGCAAGCATTGTCTGTAGGTAGCACATCCACTTGCTTAATATTTTAGGCCAGTATTCAATTGTCCCACCCACAAGAAGTGAGGAGGAAAATCCCTTTAAATGGATGAAAATAATGTTCGCAACCATCCATAGGCCCACACCATATGCACCTACCCCCCTCCCACAAAATTTGGATCATATCTATATTTAGCCCTTTTCATTAGAATACGCATTTATGTGAAAGCCTACACCCCACCCTTTTTCAACTTGAAAAAACCCATCGTTGTTTGGATTGTAATACATGTATACGCTAAGTACACATGTAAACAAAATGCTCTAAATACTTTCGTGATGCATTTTCTTATAAAAACCATCATAATCCAAGTGCCTATGAACTTACTGTGGCCTGTTTTGCGCTTGCTTGTAGCCCTTGTCATGCGGCCTCTTTTCACTGGCACGTCTTCCTCTGAAAAATATTTCTATTGTAGTTTCACATCACACTATTATTAAACCGTCAAATATTAATACAATCCAAAATTATTAGGCCAAATCTGCATTCATTTGTTCATTTATATGTAAACAAATGATAATAGGGCTGGACAATGAGGATAGCCCACTGGCCTTGAGTCAGCAGCTTTGTTGGGCTTTCTTTGAGTTATTGGCCAGAATGAAAAAGAGCTGAATTCTAAATGCTTATCAATGAAGTAATTGTAAAACAACATCAAAGTTGGAAAACAAATTCATTAACTATGTATATTTACTTGAAATTATAAACACGATTCATTTGTAAAGAATGGTTATGGGTATTGTATTTTCAAAAAAATTTAATACTCAAACTAGGATCTTTCTCACGTATGACGTATGTTCAACAGACGGAAGTCTAGATGTGCGACATACATCATATAAACTTGTAAAACATACAAGTTTTCTTCATTCAATATATCCATAACTATTGTTTAAAAATGAACCTTGCTTACAACATCAAAGCTGATTGGTATAAATATGCTAAAAATACCTGGTTCTGGGGAGAAATTGGTTTTCGATTTTCGGGTCCTCTTTGAAGAGCTGGGAGGGTCGTCTGCTGGAGAATCAAACGCTGAAAACGCAACGTTTGTGCTTGCATAAATAGTCTACTTTGATAAGGGCAGCACATTATTTATCATATTCTCACTTCTAAAGCCACAGTTTCTGTTTTGTCAAAGATGGATTGTATAATCATTGGACACGCATGATGAATCGATGTAGTCTTTAACTTTTACATCTCCAATACTAACAAATGGATTTTAATTATGTACATCACCAGAAGGAACATAAAAGGGAATATCATTATACTATTACAGACATACCTACATATCTATTATGATATATTAGAATTAAACAGGGATATATTATGTATTGGATTAATATCTATTGATGTTTAAGGTGGAAAATGCGTGTCGTACTTACAGCCAGCCCTTTTCAGACTTCCTCTGCTGCCCCTCGTCTTCCTGGAAAAAAACTCATCTCAATCAGAACGTGTAGCAAGCATATGTTACATATGAAATCTGTCAAGTGAGAAGGTGGGCTTTTTATATGAATGTGCATCTGCATTTATATTTCATGGGTCCAGATGTCCATACGGTCCAATTTTGTATGTGTGCTTTTAATGTAATACACAAGCTGGACTTCCAGCTGGCTGTATACGCCAACTCAAATGGTTTAAACGTATATGACCGTAAGACGAAAAACACAACCAAAATCCTGGCTCTATGCAAGTTTTAAACGTATTTGGAACACATTCGGCATTTGTTCAGGCTGCTTACTTCGATGCGTTGGCCATGAGCGTCTTGAGTCCCTCGACCAGGGAGTCCCCGCTGCCGCCTCCGACGCTGCGTTTCTCCTCCTCGTCCCGGCCCGCTGTCTTGCTGCTGCTGGCGTCGCCGCCGCCCGGCAGACTCGGCTCCTCCGTGGGCGACGTCTTGCTGTCGTCCGGCAACGACGTAGTGGATTTCGTCCTGCAAAGTACAGTACAACCTCCAATTTAGACCACCTCTCCATTGAGACTACCTCTAAAATAAGACCACTTTGCACTGTTCCAAACCTTTGTAAAGCTACCAAAATTGAGCCTTTGTATAGAGACCACCTCTGTATTGAGACTAATTAACACTGGTCCCAAAGGTGGTCCTAATAGAGAGTTTCTGCTGTACATTCTTAACATTATTCTTAATCGAGCTGATTGCTTTATGAATAGTATATGTCTAATAATGCTCCAATGCAACATCACTCAATGTAATCAATAGTGTTTAAATATACTTAAAAAAACAATTTCTTGCCAATAGGATGTAGGATTTGACAACGAAATTGGAGTGTCAATCGGTAAATTGAGCATGCTGACGTCTGCTCAATTTAAAGATTGATACGACAATTGAGTGGTCAAATACCATTCTATCTTGACTAGAATCCACACTAAATGAGTGTCTGATTCGTTTTTATTTTAAAATAAATCATATCATAACGGTCTCATTGCCATTTTGACCATGCAAAGTCAGCGGCTGTATAGAAAATGTGACGCTACTAGTCTAGTTTAGACTAGTGGTCTCCATGCGTGCAGTCAATCGTATAATTGAGCACGCTGGTCGACCAATCAGAGTGGGTTATTGGCGGTGATTTTTGCACGGAATGATAGAATGTAAGGTTTACCATGGGAAAATATAGGAAATACTTTTTCGACCAGTATGAAACTTTCACATCTTTGGAATTATTGGAAATACCGTATACAACTTACTATCCAAGTGCCCAGGGCTGTTAAGTTGAAATTTTCTCAAACTGGGGGGTGGGCTGTTACACGAGAGTGCAGTTACTACATAATTCTTAAGCCCATTTAAGAAAAAGGGGGCTGGGGGGCTGTTACACAAGGTTGGGCACTTGGATGGTAGCATACGGTAATACCCTGATTCCAATTGAATTACTACAGGAACCTGACCACAACACTAGCCTGCTGTGCCCCCCAACGTACCGTTCAGCCTTTGGTGTGGGCAGCGGCAGGGTGACGGTTTCCGGAGAATCAGGAGCACTCCGCAACGCAGCTCTGGTCGATCTGGATGATCTCTGAGGAGTTTTTGTAGTTGAAATGGACTGAAGAAAACACACACTTCACTCAATAAACAGCACTCGTTGACAAAAACTTACTCAATACAATATCGATCAATTCATTAATCAAATCCTAAATTTATTTGGGCAGGCCATAATTATTACTCAATTTGAGGGTGTGGCCTGGCTGCCCAGTCTACTTCCCAACCATCCCTTCCATGCCTTTCGGTCATTTGCATCTATTGCATTTGACCCATACTCAGATAACTGAATGTATGTTTAGTTCATCCTGAGTTTCTTTATTCATGATTCAAGAATTTGATGGATACTAATAGAAACCATAATCATTACCATTTTGGCGAGACTTTCGTTGTTTTCACAACTTCTTCTTCGGGCCATACTCAGATGTTACATCTTTTAATGCAATGCAACTGTGTCCAAAAATACATGGTTTAAAAGGGACTATTAAAAAAAGATCGAAGCTGCAACTTACAAGAGACATGTTTGGGTTGTACGTGTGGGGAAATAGAGATTCGTCGACTCGGCAATTTTGTTCTTGACACTGAAAAATGAACATTAAGCCTAGATAAGATGTTATAATCTAGAGTAATTTGATGATTACTTTGGGAAGGATCAATAAAATATTTAAAATGTCTAAAAAAAATCTTATAGAAAGGAGCCATGTATGATTTATGAACAGAGCATCACTACAAACCCTAAATACAACCATCCAAACGTCCATGGGCTTTTAGGTTAAAAATTTGTCAATTTCTGGGATAAGCTTTGACATGAATGTGTGTTTACATCAGAGTTTCAATGGCGTAGATTTCATATGGTCTAAAATTTTGGGATTTGTGAGCATTTTGATGGGTACTATATATATGATATGTGCATCACTGCCAAATGGGAGCCAGCTGGTTGTACTTACCATGAGCAGCCAATGGGGAGATACAATAATTTTTCCCTCATCTCTGGCCTTTCTAAATTCCTTGTTCATGTCATTTTGTTTACCCTGTAGAAATGAAAACAAAAACTCAGCTGACAAACATCAAAAGAAGGCAACAAAGACTAAATATAAATATGATTCTATTACAAAAGTTGCAATTCCATGTTATTAAGGGTACAAATCTTTTACATATCTTATCAAATGAGATCATATCATACATAATCACTATTGAAACGTGAATTTAGATACAGTAGAACCTTGCTATTAAGACCACTCAGTGAGTGACTGGGCTCTAGATGTCTCAATAGACGCAGTCTCTTTATAAAGTCTCTCTATAAAGTGATGGGACTTATATTACAAGGAATGATACTATTCTCGAAGTGGTCTAAACAAGCAAATGGCTTTGAATGGAGGTTCTACCGAATTCACATCCTTAAAGCCACCCCCTTACACTGATCAAAGTTAAATCTTTCATGTGAATGTTTCGGGCACACAAAGAAAGACGATCTCACCACAAAGATGTAGTGTGTGGCTGTAGCGTCGTATGTCCACCTGTAGTCAGCCCCGAGAGACGCTGCAATGTTGTTGTATTCGCTCTGATTGTTGATGAGCTTCTTGGCTGTGGCGATGACCACGCCTCTCAGGGGACCCTCTGCTTGCTGCAAAATGGCAGAGGTCAGATTAGTACGCTGTCAATGCTAGTTAATACAGTGAATTCACTCTTATGTGGACATCTTTGGGAGAAGTAAAAAGTATCCACACATGACAGGTATCTAAATGGGAGGTGTCACATAGATACATTGTAAGTTACACTGTAACAAGATAATTCTTGTTAATAACGTGGCGTCACCACCTTAGTTTTGTTATTTAAGTTCAAGGTCCCACGATGGCGAAAGTAACGTCAAGATAAAATAAGATAACATTAACAAGCTATTAGAAAGGACTGAACATTAAGGATAGTCCAGTGGCCCTGGCCCACGAGAAGCTTGATTCAGGATATTTCTGTGTCAGAGGCCCGAACTTGTATGTTTTTCTACACAGTCAATATCCTCAGCAACGGAAGACAGAACAACGGAAAAACTAAAAAACAGAAACTTTTCTCATGCATTACCTATTAATTTCAATAAATTATGGACCAAAAAACGGAAGTCCTCTATACAATGGAGGAATTTGTGAATGAATGCAAATTGCGTTTCGCTGTCAAGGATATTCACTGTATATAGATATGAATATTTTTTGTTATCTGAAGCTACCATCGTAGCGGTATAAAGAATCGACGCCACCAGCGCTCATCCCTGAGATGTGTGTTGTTTTGCAACTAGACTGACCGAGGCTGGCATGTCGTCGGCGTCTGCAAGGTCCATGGGTCCGGCTGCAGGCGCCGGTGCCAGTTCACTGTTCTTCACCGCGATCGCCAGCTGCTTCTTCAGCAGCTCGCCAAGTGGCTGCAAGATGTAACACCAAAACTAAATTACTTTTCACATTAAAGCAAGATTTCTGTCTTTTTTTTTCCATACCGTATACGACCATCCAAGTGCCCACGCTCATGTAACAGCCCTCCCCCCTCTTTTTCTTAAATGTCCTTGAGAATTATGTAGTAACTGCACTCTCGTGTAAAAGCCCACCCCCCAGTAGGAGAACATTTTGATTTAACGGCCCAGGGTGCTTGGATGGTCGTATACGGTAATTTGAAGAACAAAATATTTTAGTCTTAAGCCTATACTGGACAGCTACAATAATTTACTTTTTGCATGTTTTCTAAATTCTTCGTTCTTTATATTTAGGTCTACAATGTAATTGTTTTAGAAACTGGAAGCAGCAGTTTTGTTTTTTAATGATCTATCTGCAATTTGTATATAATGCAAATATAACTTGTTTTTAAAAGTATGCACATTTAAAATAACAACCTCTTATCTGATTACCAACATTTTCAATACTTTAATGATACACAAATCTTTGTTAGAGCAAAATTGTTCTATTGTTTAAAAAATATGTGGGTGCATACTTCAAATTTTTATAAAATGCAGGTGCAGAATGATCAATGAATATTCAGACACAAAATTATTGCTCATGCTGAACTTATGCACTTACAGTACTTGGTCTCCTTATGTGCTTCCCCTTCGGAGTGAGGGCTTCCGGCGTCTCCAGCATGGCGTAGGCTGCTGCAAGGTCCCACTTGGGCACATAGTCTTTGCTGGGGTCAAGGAATTTGCTTGGCGTTTCCACACCCGGCATTAATGACGACTTGGGCGTTTGATGTTTGGGAGGAGCCTTGGGACTTTTGGCTTCAGCTAATTGTAAAGCCTGGAAATCGTCAATTAAAATAAACATGTTTGAATTTGCAGTGGGTCAGATAAGTATTTATCTACTAGCCAGACTAGTATTGAACTAGCAGGAGGAGTAATATCTAAACTTCCTTGTCCTCCATACTACCATCTAATTCTTTTTGTCAAAGCCACTAAGCTTTATGAGTTATTTGGGGCACTGGCTTATTAGACAAAATTAACTTCCCTTTATTCAATAGATATGTAAACGACGAAGACAGTCAATGCCATTTGCATCATGTGTTGACCAATGCCTACAGCCAAAGTAGATGAATTAAGTTAAGTATTACGCACCTTCACTCTTTGATTGACTGCTTTTCCTGTTGCTACAGCAGAAATTGGCTCGACCTGATTGAGAATACTGACGTTATTTTTGGGTGTGATCTGATCACTTGACATTGTGTGCTGAGCGTTGTGGTTTTCTTTATCCAAACAACTACCATCTGTGTCCATTTGTTGCTCATTATCATTTAATACTACTTCTTTGGTAGAGTTATTTACATCGTCAATGGACATGTTTTGAACATGGCTTGTTTCAGATTTATTGTGCTGCAGTGTCGAGTTGTGTTCGTCTCTGCTTCTGTCCACCAAGAGGGATGTTTCTAAAATGTACATAATTCTAAAACATAATACTCTATTACAAGCAACCCATATTATAATTTATGAAAACATTTTTCAATCACGTAATATCTCAATATATCTACAAATCAACAAAATAAAAGATAGCATTATCATATTTCAAGCTGTCAGTCCATTGCATAGTATGCATACCTCGCACATCAGGATTTTCTAGGAAGTAATATTTTTCTTCTTGTTTCACCCCAGTTTTGGCAGAATCCAAAATCCATCTAAATAGTAAATGATTGAATTATTCCTTTTTAGCAAATACGGTTTTCATGTACTTCAATTTACTACACAATAATAGCTATTCCTGTATTGCGATAAACAAAATCAAAATTTGAACTTAAAAACTGTAAGCCCCAACATTGAAATATCAGACAATAATATTGGTGTTGTCTGGACGAGTAAAAATTTGAATTTACTTGTATTATGGACAAATATTCTCTTTCACTCCAATTTTCAGTTTCGATTGAATTTACGTAAATGTTCTTTAGGATGGGTCTTTACTTGTGCTACGGAGAGGTATGATTTTTCTCCTATCCGTGGTCTTGTTATGATTAAGATTTAGATTATAATAACATCTATTCATGTTTTGTACAGTGTGCACTTACTGCTTTTGTATGGCGGGGATTTTCCACTTTTTGGCAGCGAGATATTTGCTGCCTGTTGGAGAGTTCACGATCAGGTGGGTTGACGCCTAGAGATATATTCATCGTTAAGTGAATAAGAAAATGAAAAAGAGATGTGTATATTTGTTTTACAAGAATGACAATTATCACAGTGCTTTATCAGTCTAGAATAAAACATATCTATATCAAAGAATGAAAAAATTAACATAGAGGATTTTTTCTCCAAGTCTATAGGAATATATCACCACTACTGCTAGGACTCGAACCCTGAACCATTACCACCAGGGCAAGTTTTCACCAAGCATTAATGCAGGTGCATTAAAGCCAAGGGCACAACCGCTAGTACTGCTTCCCTACTGCCAAAAGCTCAAGATGACGGTTTTGGTCAGTGCATGTCCAGTGCCACAAAAGTGCTGTGAAAGTATGTTTTTGAGGCAACACAGACAGTAGAGGAAGTTTGACATGCTAAACCATCTTTACAGTCAGATAAATGGTTGCCTGACCATAAGTAGGCAGTCGAGACACTAGAGAGCCAGTACATCAAGGCTTACATTATTACATGTCGTGGTCACACAGACATGGATAAAAATGCACTGTCAAAATGTCCGCACTGCAGGTTGTGCCCTAGTTCTAACTGATTGGCCATCCAGGGTTCGAGTCTCTGGATAAGCTAGGTGATATAGCCCTACAGACTTGGAGAAGGAATCTCAACACCCAAGTTCATTAATTACAACAATATCTGTGTATGGCAAAACTGTCATCTTAAAAATTTCAAACATTCTTAGATATATAATTGTTTAACCGTTACCTTGAGACCCTGTTTAGGTTTTGCCACTTTAACAAAGTAATCCTGAACTGTGCCTCCGATAAGTTCCGTTAAATGTTGCAGAACATCACGTAAAGTCCCAGTATAACCACTGTAAGTAAACATATATAATTAGACAGATAGCAAAATTATATGGTAACATCGTATAAGCTGTACATTTCTAAACCATTTACACTACAGATGAATTCAACAATCAATATTGTTCTTCCTTCCAAAAGCATCTAGTCGTCGTTTAATCTAGTTGCTATACAATATTACTATAGTTAAGATTTTGGGGAAACTGTGGTAAGGTCTACATTACTGTAACATTTCACGAATGCGGATTCTTTCTACTCCAACTACTTTAACTTGATTTGATAGTTGTCATTTGCATGAAATCCCTTTCGTTATTTGTACAAGCAAAGGGGGTCCAATTATTTTCCTGTAAACCATACCTGATAGAGAGTATGCAGCCCTCCAGCGGCCTCATATTGGACTTAATATCCAGAGGTTGAAAGAATTCGTCGGAGGACGGTGGGAAAACAGTATTACTCTCCAGGCACATTTGCTACAAGAAACAACACAATTTATATAAATTTAAATGCTTCATTACAGGTTTTTTCCATAAAAGTCTACAATCCTACTCTAAAATTGATAAACTTGTACTTTTAATAGAAGCTGACCAGGGTTAATCTTTACCCTGTTAATTAGGATTTACCGATTTAGTTTAGCAGTACAATAAAAGTACCAACCATTTAAGGCCAACTAACTCCCCTCCCCCCCACCCCACCCCCATATGTATCCTTTATAAAGTGAACTACTATTTTAAGAACACCTGTCTTATGTGGACACTTTTCACTTCACACGAAGGTGTTCACATAAGACAGGCTCCACTGTAGTGAGTACGTACGAGCCATGCGTTGGTGACCACCTCGTTGACCGTTCTCTCTATGGGGTGTCCGAGCAGCGGCACCACCCCATAGTCCGGCACGCCGCGACTCAACGCACCCACAACGCGACCTGAAGCAGACATACACGACATGAATACACAATGCACCACCCCATAGTCCAACATGCCACGACTTGACGCACCCACAATGCGACCTGAAGCACATACAAGATGCTTAGTCGCGTAATCCTCGTGCAAGACTTATTTTATGCAATTAAGCAATATATACAAAATGCAATACGTGTATTTTCAAGTGAAGCCATTCCTACAAATGATCAAGAACCTTCAATGATATTACTTTTCGTTTAAACTCTGGTTGATAGTTTCTAGATTCATCATTATTGGGATTCGTGTCTTGTTTGGTGCACAGAAAATTACATTTTTACTCCAAACAAAGTGTAGCAGTTTGAGGTAAAATGCTAGTTTCTGTGCACCAAACAACATTTTGGACGCTAATAATACGTTACGTGCATGCAATAAGAAGTGTCCTTACCTCCATACTCCTCAATCATTTGGCCGAGTTGCTCTTCATCTGCTTTAGCAAACCCGACAACCAGGAACGTCTTTTTGGAAAAGATCGGCAGCTCTTCGTCTATTCAGGTAATACAATACAATCAGATATCAATAATCTATAACTACATGTATATAAAAAACAAAATGCATATCATATCACTAATTCTAGCACTTGTTTGTGTAAAAATTACATTTTTTATTCAATATTTTCTCATGTTGAGTACAAAAATAATACAACAAATCACCTTGAGTGTTGTGCTGATAATAAGGATATTTTACTCGCCTGCCAGTCTGAGACTACCATTAAACCAACAGGACGAGTAAGAATTATAAGTTACTCATCTTATAGATGACCAATTAGGCCTTACAGTGTTTGTTTAGTGCATTGAAATTGTATACAATGAGTCAAGGACATTGAAGGAGGATTAGCACATGTAACTTTTATGCCGTACTCGTCCTGTACTATAGTCTGTCTTAATTATTTACACCATGAAAATAGCAGTTTTCAAGAACATGTAAACTTGTACCCTGAGGTCAAAACATACATGATATTTATAGCACTATGCACTTTGACCCCTCTAGAAAATATTATGTAAGTGGGATATGTCCGTAAGATGCGTTTGACGTAACACTATGACACTAAACGTACTGCACGCTGTAAAGTTTATGGAGAATATACTAACACTTCAGTATCTTGCAATGTAAACAAGTAAAACAACGATTTGAGTTATGTTGTCATGGATTTTATTTACCCTTGCCAATTCTGCACCATATGGTGTTACTTTTACAGAAATCTGTTTAGATTAACTCTTTGACGGTCGCCGTATTTTGAATGTATGACGTACTTTCACATCACACAAGGTCATTGATTTTAAGATTTTATCGTCGTAGATACTGCGAGTTCTACAGGTATACTGAAGAGTCCAAATATTATCATACTTACACAGGAGACATGACATGCGATCCAGATTTTTATTTTCACAGAGCTCATAATATTTTACATTTTTAATAAAATGGCCATAGAAGCCACCCGAAGTTTCATCTCTCGATTCAAAACATTGACATTTGACAGGCCGAGGTAATCTCATGTTATGGTATGACAGCAAGGTGTTTTGTGACATGTAACCTACAATTCTCTGCAGAAGAGCATTCTACATGCGGTGAAATTGTTAATATTAATATTGGACATACGTTTCATTCACAAAATGAGAGATTTCAGTCTTGTTGCTTTGCCGGCGTGTTCATTGTCGAGTGATCGTGTACTTGCTGCCAAATCTCCCGCTATTGTGACATGTAGACTAATCGCACATTCCAGAAACTTTACCGGTGTATTCTATATCGTATCTGCCAAACACTGGTGGACTTAATAAATGCTTCCATTTCATCATTATCGTTAAAATCGACATTTTACAGAGAAATATTTTCAGTCTATGTTCCTTCCCGCTTACCATATCAAAGTCGTCATAGGAAACGCTTGTGATTAGCTAAAACAGTAGCCTTGCACCATCATGCGTGTTTTGCAATGCTACCATGCTTGTTGAACGCTGTTGGCAGAGGCTACAGCCTCGGAAATGCCCGTAAAAACACGGAATATAATGATTGAATAAATTATTTTTTTGAGGTCAGGGTTCACCGCATGCTAATGAGATGTTTATAAACAGATAGCAAAATGGACGCCCGATCATTTGACACCAAAACCGATGGGAGTTTCCAACTAAATATTATTATATTTCGAGGGCAAAGTAGGGTTCAGAAAATGGGTGTTTCGTCTATAAGTATGTCTTCTTTAAATTTATTCTAATATTTTATACAAAAAGTGGTTATATCGAAATATTGTGAAGACTAATGAATGGAGTAGGCGATTTTGAGTCACCACGTGGTCTTGTATGATGCATGTGACAAACGCTTTGATAGTTACGAGAGTTAGAAGAAAGTATGTTTTAGGCTCATTTCTAAGGCATGCATTAAGGCATAAATGCCTTTCCGACCGTCAAAGGGTTAAAGGAAGTTATGCGACAAAAGGTGGGTTCGGATGATTAAAATCTATACTACAATAAGCTTTATCTTTGCCCACAGTGTACCTGGGCCTCCTTCTGCGGCGTGATCGTCCAGTTTCATGGTGACCTCGTTGTCCCCACCAGCCGCCTCCCCAGCCTCTGCTGCACGCATCAGCGCACTCTCGTCTGTCATATCGGACGCTCCTGAAATCGACAATTGTGTGACTTCTAATGGCTGTAGATTAGTCTATCACACAGAGCAGATATGTGTGGTAACGTTTTGACCTGAACAGGTCTTATAATTGACGCTGTTAACTCTTTTGGAGCTAGAAAGTCACAATTCTCACTTAGTATCTTTAAAATATGATCACTAACTGTCACAAGTACTTTCGGATTTCATAAAAACTAAAAACAACAACAGAACTATTAGATAAAATATATTTTAATGACTGGCTGTGGATGAACTAGACAAATTTCAAGGGATGGAATGCCCATTATGCACAAAACATGTCACATTGCCTCCATCTAAGTATTCTTGTTTGGCCACTGAGCATAACCATTAAGTTCTAAAGAATTACATGAGCTATATCTGAGATGGCAGCAATCATGGCGGCCATTTTGAAAAAAAAATGCTCAAAGTTGTAAATTTGACCAAAAAACAATGCCATAGGAATCACCATTTCTAGGTTGCCTGATGGGATCGTATGACTATGTGGTTGCCGATTGAACTATTTATAAATATCTAGCAAGCAAACAAGTTGGGGTTGTCTGACCTGGACTGGGCAGTGGTGGTGGCTGCATGTATTGACTCATGATGTCCGCCATGTCATCAGCGGCCGCGTGGTCAGCATCCTTCTCCGTGAGAGTGGCGTCTGCCGAGCTGCGGGAACCGGTCGCGGCCGGAGTCCTGATGCTCCCTCGCGATGACGACGATGGACGTCTGCAGATGGGACGACATGGAAAGCTTCTTTTTGTGTTTGAAAAGACATTTTATCTATGATATCGTTCATATATTTAAAGCAATATTGCAGTAATATATCATGACTCACATTAATGATGTTATAAAGGATACCTCCACCCCTTTTAAAGCCAAACTTCGGCGTTCAAAAACAGCCGAATCTTAACATATCAAAATTGGTGAAAATTAGCATCTCTAATTATGTAATAAATATGTTTACTTGCCCACCTCAATTTTTACTTGTCTGCAAAAAGGCATCCGTGAATACAGTAGAACATGTCCATGTGGACACCTCACTTTTAATAACATCTGTCTTACTTGGACACGTTTTCACTTCTACCGATTCCTGGTTCTTATGTGGACACTTTTCACTTCTCCCGAAGGTGTCCACATGAGACAGGCTGAAAACTCACTGTTTTTTCACAGTAGGCGGTGCGTCGCTGGCTGACGGGAGGCCCACGTCTGCCACAAACTGATGCTCGGGTAAACACTGGCCGCTCTTGCAGCTCTCCAGCAGCCACTCCACTCTCACAATGTGGGGCCTACACAGGGTCACAACGGTCGATAGTTAGAATAGGTTTGTCATAGGCAGATGCAGGGAAGGGTCCAGGAGGCGCAAATTCAAATATCAAAATTCAATTCGCGCATACGAAAGTCATGCTGTGGTTGTGCCCCCCATTTTCTAAAAACCTGGATCTGCCAGTGTTTGCTGTTGTTGAAATGATGCTGATTTTTTTTGCAGACTCAGGATTTAAATGATTCTAATTAGCAATAGATACAACATATGTAATCATTGTGTTCAATAGCACATATCATGCCACTTATAAACACGTGGATATTCAAATAACGTATGTAAAGTATTTCCTGATAATATCAGGTGTATAAGTAATGAAAATATTTGAAATGAATGAAAAAGAAGTTCGAAACTTAAAAAGAAATTTAGACTCTTTTTATTTTTAATCACTGTCTCTATGACATTTTTTCACATTCACAAGCCTTAATAAAAAGACTACCATGAACCTCCATATTGAGGCGGGTCATTCGATCATTTTAGACACATAGGAAATATTCTCTCAAACCAATCATCGTTTTTACTTGAGGGTCATACACCTGATAGCATTTCAGAAGAACTAGCCCCGCAGTCCAGGTATTATCTAACTAATTGAAGTGGTTGATATCAAGTACAGAATGCATTACAACAGGTATGAAATACTAATGTTTTGCCTACTTCTAAGGTAAAACATCAGTATTTCATATCACTATGCTCTACCCACTTTAAGATAAACAAAGAATGAACAAGAATGCTGATGATGAGGATGTTACCTGAATGAGGCGGCTTTGAGCTGCTCTATGTGCTGCTCGTCCGGCTCTCCGATGATCACATGCGACACACTCTCATTCAGGCTGCTGAACCTGCAAACCACACCAAGGCCAATATGTGGGACAGTCAGTCACTCAAGTTATGCTTATATAACAGTCTGCTCAAGAAGTGAACAACGTGCAGTCTTTCTTTTCTTTTGTTGTCCTTTATATCTCCTAAATTTTATCAAATTTAATTAAATTTAAGCTAATTATCACAATTAACTTAATATATGTAACACTTCTTTTAGATGGCTCTTCAAAATACAAATCAGTGGATATAATTCATCTTTATTTAAACTGAGTGCTTTGAAGGCATATTTTGGGAAAAGCTCACACAGCTTTCGGTCAAGTCAACTTCTCTCATCATAAAATCTTGTGTCATAAAGCTGGTCCCAGTATGTTGACATACATTGCCGGAAGTTTATAAGCCCCTTCTTGCTAAGGTGAGCTTTTGCCAAAAGACTTGTCCAAAGCAGCGATTATTCAATTGTAATTCAAATTTTTCTAATACATGAAAATACATACCTGGTACCACCTCCTAAATTTATCAGTTTCCTAAGCTTCTCCAGTTGAGGACCAGTGAAGCCACTTAGAAATATCTAAAAAAGAAGGACATTTTGCAAGCTTCTACCTCATATGATTCTGTATTCTTTTATCACTCAAGGTTATACAAGTCAATATATATCACAAGATTCTGTGATACTCTCGATATTTGTTGTACATCTATATCACATTATCATGTGAAATAAACTTTAGGCTCATACATGTATTTGTTATCTATATTTGATGACGTTAGACCTAAGCTACAGCTATTTTAGCATTAAAAAAAATAATACAAATTAATAATTATAGTCCAAACTTTTACAGAAATTAACATAAACTTAGTTTCTAACACAACTTAACATAATGGACTTGTCACTTTATGAAACGACTTTCCTAGAAACTGTAATATCTAACATAATGCACACAAAATGCATACCTTGCAGCCATCCAAGCTCATGTCCACTTTACATGCATTGACATTGAACTCGTCGAGGACTCTGGCTGTTGTAGGGGTGGGGGCTCCACCGCCCTCATGCCCTCCACCAATCACAGACGTGCCCGTTATGTTAAACGCTGTCTCGTCAATGTGCGTCATGGAAATCACACTCAGGTTGGATGATATCGAAGACGTTCGCCCTGAACAATGATATTCACAGTACATTCTAAGTTTAAGATCACGTTATCAGATGTTGATAGCTATATTTCTATATACCATAAAATATAATAGCATCTCTGGGCGAAATCCTATCATCTGAAACCTCTCTTATCACAATGCTTGCTAATAACGTCAATAGCTAACACAAAGCATCACAGGGTATGTGACTGCTAGATTAGCACTCGCCAAGTGTGGCGAGTGACTTTTAATTTACACTCGCCATACTGAATTCACACTTGCCAAAAATGTCAAATCTAAAGACTCTTTTATGATGCCATGAATAAACACTTGTAGTACAAACACATTTATTAAATCACATTTCTCATTCAGTCATTCTCATCAAAATCTCAATCATAGCCTAGCTTACTTGTTGGCAAAGAGGTTTTAGAACAGTACTAGTACTTCAAATATTGAAGTCATTATTTGAAAATTAGATCAACAGTGTTATTAGGGGAAGAAGAACACATTATCAAAGGACGAAATTGCGTACATCGTTCTACGTATGTCATAACAGTGCGTCTATAAAAATCGGAAGCCATATAGATTGACACAACGCCGGTGGCGAGGCTTTGTACCAAAGTACATTTAAAAATGCCCGCTTCCATGTGCAAACAATAACGCAACCTCAATCAATCAATATCGAGTAATTTTGTGAGATAAAACTCATAAAAAGGACAAAAATTACACTCGCTAGTCATGGCAAGTAGTTTTGAAGTCCTACTCGCTAGTGGGAATTTACACTGGCCTGAGTCGAGTAGCGAGTGTCTAAACTACACGCTGGCATCATATACTCTAAATTCCATAACCAATTTCATTTCAGCGGTGTTTGCGTTATGTTGTATCAAGCATCACGCAAAACATAGCCACTGGACATTTAATCAAAGACCCTGTTTAAAAAATGAATTGCTATATACTGCTATATAAAATCAACTCTGGACATTTATCCAACATTTTATGTTCCTACAATAATTACCCTCTGCTAAGTGTCAATTACTTGCCTGTGTTGAGAATCGGAGTGGAATGTGAATGTTTCTGCACGTCAGCTCCTTCCTCACCAACTGGGAATTTTCCCTCCTCTAAACAATACCCGATTTTGATTGATTCTGACACCCAATTGGAGTTGACAATATGTATCTTCCACTTTTTTGCGAATTCATACTTTTGACCTGTAAATATATAAAAACATTTATCACACACCACAGGATGAGGATTAGGTGGGAATGTGCTACTAGTCAGCAGGACAAGTAACCCTTGATAATATACATATCCCGCTACAAAAATCAACAAAATTCTTTTTATCAATATGAGCAAGGAAGAACTTAACCCTAACCCTGCCGATACAATTCTTGGCTTACCAGACAAGACTTTATCTAGGGCACTGAGAATTTATGTGTTATTTGCTGCACAAGTATTTCCATTCACCTTTCGGGTTATTTATAATGAGATGTGTGCACTCGTTGATCTTCATTTCACCACTGTATCTGCCACCCTCAGCCTCAATCATATGTTTCAGGTGGGAGCGCTCAGTACTGTCCAGTCCAGAAACTGTGATGACAAAGCCCAGGAAAAGAGGACAGTGATACTGCTTGAGGAGTTGAGGGTCGCTGGCCTTCACAAATCTACAATAAGCAAACCATGTTATCGTAAAAATTAGTTTTAAATACATCTAAGTCTAATTGCATTGTACACTACAGTGAATTGAATGAAAGATTTCTAAATAAAACAGTCTATGTTAAACTTTAAAAAACAGCGCATTTTATGACAATGTCTATAGATAAAACTGTAAGAGGCACTCTTAGGTGTCAATCAATCAAATCCTATTTAATGTCTTTAATGTCAAAATAGGGGTCGCACCAGTATGTTTTGAATCAGATGTAGGCAACTAGGCACCAAGCATCATAGGTCAAAGCAAACTTGGGACGTAGCCGTGCAGAGAGATCTAACACTTCTGTGTATGGTTAAACAGATCCAAACAATAAAAAACACTTGGAGCGGGTGGTTGTGAAATAGATTGGGTAGCCAGCCCATACAATCAAATTGAGGAATAATTTAGGACCTGTCCAAATAGATTTAAAATTTGGTGGATTGAAAGTTTAAATATCCGCCCATTGTATATTGAAACAAACTTACTTGTAATGACTGGCGACCCACACCGAGTCCACCCACTCTGGAGACATGATGTGTTTCTTGAGGTCGGCTGCCACCTGCAAACACAACATATTGAACAATCACTGACCAAGTGCGAAATATCATACTAAGAAAACGCTGACTGCCGTTGTTAGCGTACTACTGAACATGCAGTTATATCTACATAATCAACTCCAGAGCCATGGATAGATATCAGTCCAATAATATGAAACAGGTATCTGTGTTGGGTCAGAAATACGGGGTAAGCGGTACGAAATTTCAAACCCAATGCAAACTTTTGTGGTACTTGTCCTATGGATGAGTATGCACAACCATTTCAAGCTAAAAAGGCAATTGCATCAACATAAACCTTTATTCACTTTATTGAATGGGACTAGTAACATTTAGATAGGACAACTATAGTTTATCTTCTATTCATGCCAATCATTGATGAGCAGCAACATATTATTCTCAGAAATGTTGGACTTGCTGTCAGCCTAATACTGAACATGAAGTTATCTTAAGTTTCAGATGGATTGAGATAATGCTTAGGATGATTTAAACCTTCAAGGGCCTAAATATCAAGGTCTGAAGATATAAACAAAGCTTTATCGTGCGAAGTCCAAAGTTATTGACAAAGTAGCATTTTAGATAATTATTACAATCTACATCCTAGTTGATCATAAAAAATACATATTTCACTCACAATGTATTTCTTAGATCCCACTTCTCCGGCAACTAAATGTGTCACCTTCTCATGAAAATCTTTGCTTACATCCCCATACATCCATAACACCTTCTGGTGGATTTGGTCCTGAAAAAACAGAAACAAAGGCAATAAGTGAGTCTGCAACAAGTAGTATGCCAATATTTTAGTCATATAAAAATTGCAATGAAAGTCTAGTACAAACATTTATGAAAATTTAGTAATGACCAGCAAAATATTGGACCATTATATTTTTCTAACATTACACATTTAGCTGCAAAGCAAAACACACAATCATACATACCCTTTGAGTCTTCTCCACACTGGTACAACTAATTGTCAACCCTTTCATGGCCAAGCTGAAGATTGGGTGTGCCGATTTCGGCAAAGCCTAAAATTAGATTATGATTTTTAAAAATAATGGTACTTATTCATAAAAATGAAATGCTAATTTCCTATTTTCAATTTAAAAAAAACAACATAAAAACACGATAATTTCATTTGCATAGTAAATGTATGTCTCGCCTAACAAAAGCAACAGCATAACACTAATAATGGATCTGATAACACGAATATAACTGCTCTTCACTATTAAACTCTATGGTATAATTTTAAGATTAAAAAGCTGTAATTTACCATATATTTTTTTACACTCAATTTTTAGTAAAGTGATAGATGCAGGCATTTTATTTTCAATAGATCTATTTATGTTTTGTATATATAATATATATTATATATATGTAAATATATCTTCCTCGTTACATAGATTCATATCCAAAATAAAAATCTCTTATCTCATAATTTGCATTACCTCCTTTTCTTTGAGACATGTAAGCACACATATTGGTCCATATATTCTACAAAACAAACCACACATATTTCAATAAGTTGTAAAAAAATATTATTCATAAAATATTGATGATGAATTAAATATTCATAAAATTAAAAAATAATCATCAAAAAAGTACCTATTTCCAGTAGATCTAACATGCTCAAACCAACGTCCCTCAAATTTTTCAAAAATATAAATGTATTTCTTGCTTTTTTCCACAATTTCTTCGCAGAACTTTCCTTCAAACCACTCAACTAAAGACCCACTTTCTTCACCAATAGTTTTCACAGCCTAACAAAAAATGAAACGGTCAAAATGATGCATTTTTCAAACTTCTTTCACTCTTATTATCTGCATATAAATTTGATTATTTCAGTATTGTCTGCTTCTAATAAATAGCTATCAAATAGCTATTACATATTTTGATTCTTTCACTCGTATTAGATTCTTTCACTTGTATTAGACAGCGCACATGGACAAGTACTCGCCTTGGGTTTCTGTTCTTGATGTAATGGAATCGGTAATGTGATGACTAGTTACTAAGTTAATTGATAATTGTGTAAACAAAATGGCCCAAGGCACGTGCACTTGATTGGCTTAGAAACATTCGGCTAATATCAAGATATAGAAGATACATCTAATAGCTCAAACTTAAGTGGGCAGACCTTGATCCTGTAGGGGATCAAGAAGCTGGCCAAGTATGAAGGCGTCTCTAAGCGTCCGAGACAATTAGTCTAATGGTTAAGACACCAGCCTACACGTAACAGACTGGTTTGTATGATAGAATGGGTGATCGTGAGTTTCAATCCAAGGCTTTACTGGCTTCCCCGAAAATTTCACAAATGATTATGTCCATCACCCAGTATAATTGTTTGAAGGGTGTTTATTGCCTAGATGCGCACGCCAGCACTTCGACATACCTTAGCAGGTCGTCACAAGTACATTTTAGTAACGTGACTATCTGCTGATGTATATCGATGTGGTGGCGCGTGCATAGATCTACCATGTTACTATGCCCTTTATGATGCCCTTTCTAGCTGTTTGGTGTTCAATCTTGATGTCTGCATGCAGCACAGCTGAAGTAGCACGACTAAGACCCTCATTTTACTTGTACAAATAGGGAAATGAAACATGCGTTTGATAACTGTCAACAGAATAATACTAGAAAAAAAGGTGAAGTACTTATAAGAAACAATCATATATAAATAGTTCTTTTCTTACCTCAAATGCCTCTTGTGCTACATCTGATGGTTTTTGATTGGGGTCTGTGACAAAGCGAACAACAACATCATCTCCCATATCTACCACTAGTTTATTCACCTGACAATAAAGAGTCATAAATTAGACTTTGACATTGATATCAAATATGGTATAATTTTCGATACGTAGAGCACTGCACACCCACTTCGTGCATTTTAATGTTTAAATCATCGTAACACACTTATTAATGAACCCACAATATTGGTTGATGGGTCAAAATGAAGCTACTTACTTATACTTTTTGTATTATAAACACAATCTTTATGATTCATTAAAATTATATGATCTATGGAACATTTTGTTATGGCATAACATATGTACACCCATCTCGTAGATGGCGATAATATGCGATCTGAACATGTTTATTTACATTAGATCTTACTAGAAATTTCTTTTTACACTTTGACAAAGAAAAAACAATTGTTTTAATAGTACATGTAGTAATATTATTTGGTATTTGTTTGGACCCTAACTATCTTATTTAAATAACACATGAAGTGGGTGTGAACATGAAATGGCTGTGCAGTTCTCAATATCAAATTTGTATTCATTTCTTTTGCTACTCTTAACTATTGTCAAAAAAATCTAAAAAATTAAAAATGTATAGATTTAGGATAGTTTTTAAGTTAAAACATTTTCGAGTTACACTCCTGTCCATATCAGTACCAGTACAATATACACAATACATCTTAATATTGTGGTAATACCAGACTTGGGGTCAATTATGATTTTTAATTACAATTACAATTACAAATTTTATTTCAGTGTCAATTACAATTACAATTGCAATTACAAATTTTATTTCAGTGTCAATTACAATTGCAATTACAATTACGATTATGTTTGCTAATTATAATTACAATTATAATTACGATTTGAATTGTCAATTACAATTTCAAATACATTTTTTTTTCAAATAATGTGTGATATTTTATTATAATTTAAAATGCATTTTGTTATGCATATATATAATAATATCAATATCCCATGTATTATTTCGATGGCAATGTTTATCCACATTAGAACATGAAAATCTGATTATCAGAAAAACCTGACATCTGCTTGTATAGGAAAGCAATTGGCATGAAAGTTGACACAACACTTGTTAATTCCATGCTTACATAATTTTTACCCCTGTTATGGGAGGCCACAGATCAAAGGCAAGAAAGCCCTGTTATATTTGCAGAGAAGTACACAACACAAGTTTGTAATTGCATGCTAGCCTGTGGTTAAGGATTGTTTAAGGAAGGCCAGCAAACAATAGGCAAGAAACAACTCCAGTGTACTTGACCACTTATTGTTTACAGAGCAGTTACAGTTAAGACATTCATGCAGGCATTAGAAGTTGGAACACACATTGTGGTCATTGTTCTAACACTTGCAAGCATTTAACAGAAACTATCAACTGGTCACTATTGTCCTTTAAAGACAACCTTGTTGAGATATTCAGGTAAATTTATGTTTGATATTACTGCTTTAATTCTGCATCTTTTCGTGCAAGGTATATGAATGCCAAATTATAAAGAAATATATTTAGATAAGAATTTCAAGTTTAACTTGCAGTCAAAGAAATTTCATAGTGATTTACAAATGTTCATTCAGTGTGCACTGTATAAAGTGAACAAAACATTTAAGAAAGCTGACAATGCAAGTTACCTATCAGGCATTGTTCTTGGAGTGTTAACTTAACTTTGAACCAACTTTGTAAGCAAAGTGAGATGTGACCAGTACACAAATTAATCAATCTTGACGAAATCGAGTTTGAACTGAAGGTCAAATACATTTACAATTTCCATTACAGCATATGTGAAATGGTTAATTACAATTACAATTATGGCATATCTGAAATGGTCAATTACAATTACGGCAGATGTGAAATGGTCAATTACAATTATAATTATGGGGAAAGTGTAATTAATTACAATTACACCAATTACAATTATAACTGACCCCAAGTCTGGGTAATACAAGATTAATAGAAAGACGTGCATGTAAAGAAACGTTAACATCAGACAACATCAGACGCCATGTTGTTTTCGTACACAATCATTAATAAGATTGTGTTGTACTCAGGCAGGGCCACAGATAAGTACCCGTCCTAAAGTCCGAGACCGGTATATGAGTTGTCAGGTTTTGTGTTACTTGTCCTTTGGACAAGTATTCTCCGTCACTCCAGATATCAATTTCAATGGCATTTACATGATGTTTGTTGATTAAACTTGATTTGGACGTGTAAATCTTAGTTAGGACGGGTACATTTTTCAGAATACTCTTCCTATATGGACAAGTATGATTTTTCTACTATTCATGGCCCTACTCAAAGATGGCAAATGTCGTAACATTTAAATGAAATGTCAATAATTGTTGATAATTATGACATATATCGATATTTATGACATTTAATCTCATCATATTTTGCTAATTTTAACATATTTAAGCATATTATTAATCGTTCAATACAATTAATATCCATTGTAAAACATACTTTTATCAGAAAGCTCGATATATGTAGAGAAATAAATATTTATGAATATGACATCTATATGAGTTAAACGCATCCTGTTGACATTCATAGCAATGGAAAATGTCAACAAACGTCACTCAACATGTCGACGCCAACCCTGGTTGTACTCGCAATTCTCGCATTAAATTGTAAACGTTTTGATCTGCAGGGACATATATGAGCTTGTAAAATAGTTTTCGCAAGCATAGCTTTAGATACTGCATGTTCAATATGTAAAGCACACACACAATATTTCTTTACCTAGATATATTTGAACGGCCAGTACTAGTAAAGCCAGTATTTGACGGCGTCTACTTAAACAGGGGACGGAACGGAACATGGGACGGAACGGCGCCGGGACATTATGTCTGATGGTCAGAGCCCTTTAAAACAAGGAACACTATTTCTACCATATTAAAACAATGGATATCATCATTAAGTAACTAACGGGACGCCCAGGACGTTAGGTCTGATGGTCAGAGACCTTGAAAACACGTACCACTATATCTACCATAGAAAACAATGAGTATTTAGTAACTCACTTTAGTAACTCATTAAGTTATTCACGAGACACCCCGGGCGTTATGTCTGATGGTCACGGCCCTTGAAAACACGGAATACTATATCTACCATAGAAAAAAATGGTTATCATCATTAAGTAACTCACAGGACGCCCCGGGACCTTATGTATGTTATGTACGATATGTACCGTCCCGTGTTCCGTTCCGTCCCGTGTATATTAGTATTAGACGTATTAGGCATATTTGACAGACATGGCCCGACAGACATATGGATATTTGCTCTCCTATAAAAACTTCAGTGATTCAGCAGTTTCACAACGATAAAAATAAATAAATAAGTCAAATGCACAGTTGTTTTGTCTCGTTAGTATGGTGTTTATTATTAATATTATTAACGGGCAGACTACATCAGAAAACGATAATATGGTAAATCTAATCTTCAAACATTAATAGTTTGGTCGTTTTAAACTCACCCGATAAAATATGTACTTTGTGAATAAGAGATTTATAGATTTATTATTTAGATAATCATAAATTGTGAAGACAGCATATTTTTATAGCAATATAATCAAAATATTATTTTTTTATTTCAAATAAGTAAGTAAGCAATAATTATTGGCGCCTCCATTTTAAATATTTCGAAACAAATAACGTTTCTTCATATACTAAATAAATGATCTTTTGTTACCAATTTAACAGTACATTCAAAGGAACGATCATAAATAATGATACCGGGTGGTGGTGGTGTGTGTGTGCAGGGTATGAAATAGAGCCAACCCGGCGGACCGATAACGGCTGATTTTGGCCTGGGCCAGTTGGTTTTAAAAGTTCACGGCCCAGTGGGTAGGCTACTTTTCGGGAGTTCTAAATATGAACATAATAAAGGGCCATACACTTTTTGCCAGGGCCGGCTACTTTTTATAGTTGCCGGCCCTGTGGTCCGTAAACAAATTTTGATGAGTTTCATACCCTGGGGAGAGGTCGTCTGAAAAGGTGGGGGGGTCCTCCAACATTTCTGATTCCTTATGAAAGCGTCGCTGAACTTTTTTATCACGCTATGGTATATTTTTTCAAATATTTTCTTTTAGCAATTGTCCAAAAATGCAATGATTATGTGGAGGGCTTTAGGGGGGGTGGGGTTCACTCAACTTTTTAGAATGTTGATGGAGGGGGGGGGCCGGTTAACTTTTTCTTCGAGCCCCCAAAAATGGATGACCCCCCCACCCCCGGTATCATTTTTTGTGACCGTTCCCTAAACACATTTGGTATACACAAAATACAAAATCAGAATACACCCAGAATTATTAGGGAGTGCTCATTATTTAAGTCAGGTGGGAGTCTGAGGAAATCCAGGGGGGTGTCTCTATTTTGGTACAGATATTTTGGGGGGGTCATCAATTTTGTACCAAGTACATGAGGGGGGTTGTCTATTTTGTCCTGGGGTAATATTAAAGATTTTTTTTTCATTCTTTATTTTGCCTTCATTTCATGGGGAAAACACATATTAATTTGGTGCCTATAATCGTGGCAAAAAACATTTGATAAGTGGGGGCGGGGGGATCACCTATTTTGTACATGAAAAAATAGGGGGCCTTTCAAAAATGAAAATGAGGAAGGGTCATGAATTTTGTGCTTGAACATCAGACCAAACCTCACACTCCGCCCAGCAATAAATAATGGGCAGTCCCTTAGCTTGGCATTTCATCTGATAAATGTTTAGGTTTTATAATAAAGATTTGCAATTTGTTTAATTTTAGACGACACAGATGGTCTCATTGTTGTTGTTTTTTTACTACTAATTCTGTGTATTTGGAGACAATAAAATTGTGTTTAATTTAGTTTATTCCGACGTTTCGACACGTAAGTGTCCTCTTCAGGGAATATTTTAATAATTTATAAAAGCGTAAAGATCAAGAAATAGCCTAAAACAATGACTAAACATTAAAAATACAATATTAAGAATAAAATGCACATTAATTGGTTCTAAGATGTCTAAAAGGATTGTCTGATAACATTTAGTTACTAATATATATATATATATATATATATATATATATATATATATATATATATATATATATATACTATATATATATATATATAATATAATATATATATATATATATATAATATATATATATATATATATATATATATATATATATATATATATAATATATATATATTGTCTCCAAAATAAGAATAAGTAGTAAAAAACAACAACAACAATAATTTTTAAATGGATAACAGAATTATGATAGATTTTAATGTGATGTAATAATAATGAAATTTTAGTGATAGAATTTTACGGGTTTTTATTATTGTAACATCATGCTGCATTTTATTTCCAATTGTATATTTGTTCTGTGAACATACACGTTTTAAATGTTTATTTGTAGTGATTGATAACAGGCCTTGGCCCACGTGGCTAAATAAACTATTCTATACTATATCACATAGTTTCTGGTGGGTTCGATTCCCATGAGAGACAGTCTCTGAGAGACTTTTAGTCTTAAGTCGAATGACTTAATCACATACATTTACATTGGTATATTACCAAGTCCAATAAATCTAAAATCATTTCAAACAGTGCCATTCCCGTTTTAAATATTTGTAAGAACCACAAGAGAACATTTGAAGGATCTTGATTCATGAAATGTTTTCAATGGAGGAAATTTGTTGATAAAAGCACGAAGATTTACATCAAACTGATGCTCATCAATTTTACCTAAAAATTTCATCAACAGGTAAATATTGATTTTCAGTCTCTTCAACGCTCGTGATTTTTTACATTCATGTTATATAATATTTAATCCATCAGTCCCCACCTACGTCCTCAAAGGCTGTGAGCAGGCAATAGCATTCGTGTTTGGGGGACGTCCTGAAATCACCATTGTATAAGCATCGGCGTTGAGTATCTACGCCACTTGGTGAAAGTTGTTTAGATACTTTTGATACTTAGACAATTGGATAACTTTGATATAATTATCAGTTTCTATTTCAAAGATATATAATAACTCAGAGTTCTATGTAATGCATTCAACCAATCGAAGGTCCCTATATACATACAGCCTGACCATGGGCGTATCAAATTATATCCAATGTAATCAGCCACGAAATGGAAACTGAAACTAATAGTTGAAAACTCTTAACTAGAACTAAGCCAGAACCAAGAGACTCCAGAGATTGTGTTATGCTTTCTGGAGACTGTAGTAGATGATTCTGTGACCAATTAAACAAATCCAGCCAATATATTTTATCCACCTACTAAATAGAAAATCCTTTAACCATATCCCGTCCATGATATAAGAAAATTAATTAGTTTGAAAAAAAGTAGTTAAATAATAACTGAAACACGTGAGGGTGACGGTGTGTGTGTGTGTGGGGGGGGGGGTGTGTGTGTGCGTGCGTGTGTGCCAGTTAAAGTTGGTGACAAGACAAATTGTGACACAATTTTTTTCTTAATTATTTTTACCAATTATGATACGCAAATAAGTTTACAGACATTTTTTATTCAAAAACAACAAAATATAAGCCTAAACGCTTATTACTCACTCTAGTAACTATGTTTCATCAATCAAAAACATTATTCCGTGAACACAAGAAGCTTTGGTAGAAAAGCTCACCCCTACCCACCCTGTTTTATTACTTATTCAAACTAAACACCCTGACCTTGGACTGAAGGTGAATGTCCACTCTGAGGGACAAGACTTGAAGACTGTATGTTACAGTGTTTGGCGTTATATAGAATGCAGGCTGTTTTATTTGGCTCTCGACTCAGCCCTCTTCTCAGACTACTACAGTATCTATGTGCTCACCTAACATCTTGCTGCTTTCACTGAGCAAGTATATTGCAATGGCCCAACATTTTGTTGCCTTATTTGGGCTCTGCTCATTTTCATACGAATGGGTAGTCTTTAACAAGCTTGCTCTTATAAACATCATATATCTAACATATATCCTCAGTTGATCTCTATTGAAATGAATTAAAACACTAGCGCAGAAGTGAACAAATTGTTTGTAAATGGTCTAAAACGAGCGTTTGCTAATGTGCGTGTATGTCTTTTACCGCATAATGCTGTGTTGCCTCCCTTGTCCCGATGCTGAACTCGTCTAACGACCTGTGTGTTTGGGGTCTTGCATGTAATTGAAGCACCTGGGTATATTATTTTGCTATATCTTTTGATAATTGATCATTGTGTGAATTTCAATGTATGAGAATTTTGTGAAGGATTACCGCATAAATTCGTAAGATCTCTTTACCTGCCTGTAAGCTTTGTTTGGTAATTGTATAGATGCATTTAGCTGCACAAAGCTGTTTGATGTCATAAAACAGTAGCTGTTAATTACCTTTGCTTTGTACCAGTTTACGGGATCAGTGCGTTTGTGCAGGTGGATTAACAAATCTGTATGTTAAAGACTAGCGTCCCCATAGACATGAGAGAGCAGCACTTCCTTACTGCAGATTGAAATCTACAAATGTTTGTGTAGCACCATAAATTGTGTACTTTATTAGTGTGTACGCTTCGGTGTCTAAGATGAGTTAGGGTCTATTTAAATGCAACTAAGTGACTGTACCTTGCGATGATGGACGTATACGTGAATAGCTCACATTTCCATGACTGTACATTGTGTACAAATAATAATGATTAATAGTATAGTCATAGATGACCATGTAATAACTAATTGGATTTGGTTGATGACTTTGTATGCAGACAGAAAAAGCCACAAAATTTACGTTGCCTACACTGGCTCAATCTTTACTTAGTCACGGCCAGATCCATGTTTTTGGAAAAGAGGGGGTTGGGTGGGGGCTTGCACCCACAGGATTTCATTGGCTTCCTACGCTTGAAAGCTCATGGAATTGCCAAAGAACATGTGTGCTTACAGTAGCACATCCAGGGATGCCGTTGAGACCCCGACTCCGTGTGGTTGTCATCAGCATACAAGAAAAAACAACACTTAAACAGCACCTCATGAAATCGACCAAAGTTCTTAATCTTTGTGAAACAGCGTGAATCCAGCCCACCCTGGGTATTAGAGGTCCAAAAGAACTCTTGTACCAAGGGTGTTCACGGTGCACCCTCAACCCAACCCTATTTAACCCAAATCATAGACCTGTCTTCATTATGTGTGTTTTGTAGTGGGTGTATACTCGAGGAAGCTTCATCATGGATGTTAGAATGTCAATAGTTGTTGCTCTCAGCGTCATAGCTGTAGGTAAGAACGCATTACAATACTCCATTCTTCGTGCAAATGTATGTTTAATGGTATAATAATCGTATGCCTATTAGTTTGGTTGGATCATGATGTAATTTAATTAAACAATGTATATACTACACAACTAACATTACACTGCGCGGTGCCGAATACTGCATGTAATAACTCGTGAAGCAAGGACCACAATCAGGCCTGGACCACAATATTTTCAAGAGGTGGTTTCTACATTCTTTAGTCTGGGCACATAATTGAAGAATGGGGACTTTGTAAGACATTTCATAGTAGAATTTGTCATACAATGCCCCTGGGGTAATATGGGTGTGCTGAAGTCATTTTTGCCGTTTGATATTGTCTATCTTCCATATCAATGGCCGAAAGTTAAGTTTAAACTTAAGGACCCCACATGATTTAATATTTTAAGTCCATCGAGGAAATGATTACGTTTTTTGTCTTTTGGGTAGCTTTCGTGGAAACTTTATTTGTGTTAGTTAGTCTGTCATTATTTCTTATTGTAAACACTCCATAAAATAATGGCACAACATGTCTGGCACAAACAGCTGGTAAACTTGAAACAATCATTAGGTACATCCTTAGACCACAAGTTCTCAGGATGACATAGCTATAAATGATTGTTTCACGTTTACTAGCTGTTTATGCCAGACATGTTGTGCCATTATTTTGTTGTGGCACAACTAATTTTTGAGCATGTTCAAAATTCACTTGCAACAAAGAAATTCTTTGTTTCAATATTGAGAGTTGTGTGCTCATGTAAAATACATGCTCACCATGCTATTTTCAAAGGCTCATTACAAAAGTTTCTATTCTTATAAAGGTTAATAAGCTTATAGCAATCATGTATAAAATATAACATGGCTGATATGAACGTGCATCTATTAACCGTGAACATGACTATTTCAGTGTATGCTGAATGTCCAGACCATCAGATAGAATGTGAAGATGGACTCTGTATTCCGAACTGGAGATACTGCAGTAAGTGAATATGAAACTTTGTGTACGTCACGCACAGTGGTGGCTGGACACACTGAAAGACAAAGGCATGGGGGAGTGGGCTGGTTTCCAATTAAACACGACTGTTATTTGTAAACTAGTTGCAACATTAAGTATACAAATCTTGTTATGTTTGCTTGTTATTATTGTCCTGTATTTAAATACCACTCAGTGCACACAAGTCAAGTCAACAGGTTCCACATTATTATAGTAACATATTATACAGCCTTTCCATACCCTTCAAATGCATACTTGAGGGGATTTTTGAGATGTGAGAATGGCCCTTGATTTTAAATGAGAAATGATAATGGGGGTCAATTTTTTTTTGAGAATTGTGAGAAATTGAAAAAATTAGAAATTGTGAAATGAGAATGGTTAGAAAATTAGGGAGAATGGCCCTGGATTTTTTTCTGAGACTTGAGGATGGGGGTATATTCTTCCCTCATACTTGTTTTATGTCAAATGAAGAAACATAAGGATGAGTAAATGTGCAAATGTTGATTTTCATCAAAGATTATTACATGTTACATTTCAGGGAGTGATGAAGCTTCTGAAAACACCACACTTGTAGAATGTGATGACGAGAGCTATGTCAATGAAGAGGTCGATGCAATTGATGACTTATGTGGTATAGTAATAATATTATTATACTATTTCCTATTGAATAGAAATATAGCACAAATGGCAGTATATAATTTAAAAAAATAACAGTGACAATCATATACAATTATTATGAAAGAAGGCGATGCAATTTATAGCTATGTTTACTGTCATTTTCAATACAATACGATTTTTGAAGATGTTTTGTATCTATTTAGAATGTCCTCCATGAATACCATGAAGTTTGAAGTCTGTGCATTCTAATATATAACACCTATTAGTATATAATGTATACATTTTTAGCAAATGATAAATGTTTGGAGTCGGAGGAGGAATGTTCTGAAATCCAAGGTCGAAAAGGCTGCATTCCTCGGACAGATGACATTGTTTGTGGTGGGTCTAATTCTCTTCGTTTCATTTTCACCCCCTTTTCTTTCTCGTTTTATGTCCTTGCTATTTTACAAAACAGCTGAAGGTTGAACTTTTTGTGACCTTGTTTCATTTCAAGTATGCGTAATGTGTATTAACAAGAACTCCTTTAATCACAAATAATAATATGTGCCTCTATTTCATTTTGTAGCCGTGAACATGAGTTGTGATGACGGTTTTGTTATGTGTGCACATGGCTACTGCGCTACAACATTAGAAAAATGCAACGGTAAGTGTCTTATAGCCGTTGGTTGCAGATCATAATCAGTACTTAGTGGGGCTGTGTTGGGGGAATATTAGTTGAGAAAAACAAAACAAAACAAACACTAGGTCATTGCACACAATTTTTTTTGTTATTTCTACTTTTCATAGGTACTACAATGCATAGGAATGATATGTTTGTTTGGTGCTTACTTTGATTTTAATATTTTCTCTTTCAAGGGAAATTTTGTACTTTTATCAAATGGTTTAGGCATACATCATCAAAAGATTTCATATTTTGTAGCAGGCCTCCGGATGTTTTCTCTCAATGTCCACAAAAAGCTAGAAGAAGAATATAACTTATTCTTTAGTGGATGGAGAATGCTGAAGGAAAAGGCACACTTTCTTGGTTGGATATTTCTGTACATCACCGCTGGAGGCCTTGGTCTAGCTATTATCATTGCCATTTTTTGCTTCTGCTGTTCAAAAACTGAGAATGGCAAACGAAAATTCCAAGTCATTTGTTGCAAAGGGACAGATGAGGATCATGAAAAACTTGGTAAGTGAAAAATCATCTCATTCATAAGCTGTAAACTTACAGAAGCTGTACTCTCTGACAAAGTACATGCATAACTTTTCTCGCATTATGTGTTACTTAGAAAAAAATACTCATAGATAATTTTTTCCACATTACTGTAGAAGAGATTGAAGATATTGAAGCCGGAGAAAAAGAAAAGATTGCAGATGCAGATGGTAATAGCATACAAAAAGAGAATCTGGAAGTGGGGGCAGCAATTATTGCAGATGAATCCGTCCCACTGGCTGATGCTGAATCAACCGATGAGAAAGACTCCCCTACAGAGAAAGATTCCCTTTATCCGAAGTTAGAAGCAAAACATGATTAGTTATATTAAGATTCACAAATGTGTACACCATCTTTAGTCCATATACCAATACATTCCTTGTTACCAAATATATTATCATTTTAATTGGTGACAAATTGATAATGGATACCGGGGTCTTAAAATCATAAATCTAGTACCTGACTAATAATGGGAGACCAGTCAGACCACTTTGTACATTGTACATATAAGGATGAATACTCAACATTGTTTTTCACCCCCAAAAGAAAGTATTTCAAACAAAAGATTTCAAAATGTACCAAAAGTAAAGCAAATAAAAAGAAGATAATACAATGCAATGTATTACACGATAATAATTGGCGCTGTGAAACAAAACACAAGAATACTTACTTGTCTCAAAAACTAAAAAAATCATATATTGATAATTTCTGTTATAACTTGTATATAGATGCTAGCTTTTTATACTTTGTTTGCACTGCCAAGGGAATCGTTGTGATGTGTTCATTGCTTCTGCAATTGTTATGAGATTGTGAGTCACTTTTATATTTAGAAGTGGTATATAAATTTTGTAAAACTGCTCGCTATTTTTATTTTATCTTTTAGACTCCATGATAAATCCACCTTTTAAAGGATATGCAATGCATGTAATGGGGTTATAAAAGCTACGTGTAACATTTTTGCCTTGCAAATAGTGTCGTATCTGAAAGGTCGTATATGAAGGTTGAACTTCAAATATGTATGTATTAACAGTGAAACTGTGGAAGTAAAATGCACATGGACAAAGAAATGTCCACTGTGCAGTGGCAAAATACATGGTGATCTTCAAAGGAACATGATATGTTCACAAGTTAAAAATGACATTTTATGTAATGTACGTTTTAAGTGATTTGAATAAACTTTCATTTCATCTTATGAACGACATTCTTCCATAACTATTAATACTTCTTTAAGAATGTATGGATACATTAGAAAGTTCCAAATGAGAGACATTACACCATTTACAGTGGGTGCACTTCTATTAGATGTAGGCAAGGCGTACTACGTGTAGTAGTCGTACTAGTAAGGAGCATTTATATGTATTTATACTTGCAATAGAGAATAAACAATATATGTTTTAGTGATGAACAAATGCTGCGAGTAAAAATTGTTCTATGGACAGTGAGATTACTCTTTTATAGCGTGTAAAAAGTTTGAATTAAAATATTTTTGTGTATATTGTTGTCTTGCCATTTAATGGATCTCAATTCTCACAGTTTTCACAATTTGTTTTTTCATCAAATGGGTAATGAAAACTATGCTTGTTGCAAATGTCTAAGCTGAAAGTACTGTTATTGTTTGTATATTTTATGATAGGACTTACAATTTTAAAAAAAATAGAGACTGTAGCCCATTATGTCCTTGAATATAAATGTTTATATAGATACAGCTTTTATATTTAATGTTATATAGTCATAGTCATTTTTCAGGACTGCTCAGGAAGAAGAAAATGTATAAATGACAAATTGTATACGGTTGTCAGGATCCATAGTTGTATACATTTTATATATAATCAATATGAAATGAATCGGTTTAAAATTGGTACTATATCTGTCTATGCTAAAATATCACATGTTAATTTATTCTTAAAAATGACTAACAATCATACTGGTGAAATATCTTGCTAAAAGTGTAATCCAGATAGTTTATTGAGATTTGTTGTTTAGTATTGTATTTACAATTTTGTAATTTTGTACATACATATTATACTGTATTGTATTTTGATTATTTGCAAATGCAAAGAAATGTTAGAGACAAATGTTTTTCACAGTTCATACATCATTATATTCTCAAAAAATATATGTAAAAATTGGTGTTGTGAATTGTAAAGTTTTGAATGTTGTATTTTATATTGTTAAATTTTTCTAGATAATTGTAAATATTCAAATCATGTTTTGTATTCTCACATTTGAATGGTGATTGTTTAAGTTGTTGAATTGCTTCCATATAGCTTAGTTTAGCAATGATATGAACATATCTATCATGGTTATGATATGTGATATTTTTTATTGTTTGATGATATAGAATATTCGATATGTACCTATTGAAAGTGATGTCTCTACAAATATTCAAGTGTTTCAAGTCATTGCCGTTTTGTGCTGAAGAAAAGATCAATCTTTTATATTACTTACCGAATGACACAATGATGGTAATCAACTAATCAACATCAAAAAAGAAAAAATATATTGAGTCACGTCAACAATCATGTAAAATGAGTTATTGCATACATCATCTTTTGGTAACATGATATGATCATATAATCACCCAGAAATTAGAATATTACTGGGTGTGTGTACAATGTATCAATTGTGCAACTATATCCAGAATGTAATGTATGTGAGGGCAAATTTTTTGTCCATCACATATTTTGTATTTTTATTTGTGTCGATTTCTAGCAATATACTAATTAAAGACACAACCATCAAAAGTGGTAATTTTCTAAGAGACAATTAACGCAGCAGAAAATTCATGAAGTATCAATTATGTGTATTAAAATGATATGATTCCATTTTCAGTTATAAAAGATGTTTATGACAAGCAAGTTGCACCTTGAAACTATTATTGAAAAGGAAATAATAATTTTGAAACATACTTCATGTTTTCATGTAAAATACTTTACAATTCATATTTGATATGAGTTGATATCCATTGTGACAAATGTTGGTTATACTGCTTAAGATAGCATGTATTTTTGCATACCGCATGTTGACATGCATAATTTTGTTTGTTATATTTTATTGCTAATAAAATGTTGTATGAGTACACATTTAAATTGTCTAAAGTTTTCTCAAAATAAACTCATACATTTATGTTCAAGACGTTAGCTTTAGCAAAATTTAACTAATCAAAATCAATTTCAATATCAAATAGCTAAGATTTCTATGATTTGGCCTTTTTAGAGCTGAAAAGCTTAAATGAAAATTTGGAATCAATTTGAAGATATTTTAGAACTTATTTGATGGCATAGAAAGAAAGCACAGTACCAAATAATGAGACCATATGCTGTGTAAAGACTTCATGAAATTAATAATATTAAGTCCTATTCTCTTTGTGTATTCTTGAAAAAGTAATGTCCGTGTTAATCCAATGTCCTTAAGAAAATATTAGATATTAAATTTGTATGAGGCGTTGGTCAAAGCGTTTGAAATTAAAACATACATATTTGCAATCTTTGTGGATTGCTAACACCCGTGTTTCTTGTTTTAGGCCTACTTTGTGTGTGTGTGCGTGCGTGCGTGAGTGTGTGTGTGTGTGTGTACACTATCATTTTATCATTTTATAAGGCCGCTGAATTCCCTCTAGATGATTGAGTATGTATTGCTGGTAATCACTATCAAATATCATAATAATCATTGGAAGGGTAGCAAATGGTGCATATAATTCCACTCAAGTATTTGAGCTTCAAAACTCAACTTTGGGCATTGCATAAACGTATATATATCAATTAGACATGATGATTATCAGCTAGCATTTGCATTGGGCATCATCCCACAGATGCCCTCATTTGTCCACAGATGACTGTTGGTCATGGGATACTGTCCTAAGCTGTTCTGTACATCACTGATGGGTGAACCACGTGTAAAGGATGTTTTATAAGGATGAGCAGATGAAGTTGGCATCAGAATAGACATCTTTTAATTTCAATTTTAAAGTCACCAATACTCCCAACAATGTGTTACCAACTCACACATAATGGACTAACACTATATATAGTTTATCTATATTTTTACAAGGAACACCAAACGTTTTATGAAGATTTTTTACCTCTGAAGTTTTCAAGTTATGCACCAACTCTTTGCCAGCAATTTTCATCCATCACAAGATCGCATCTTGATGTCATTCACGATATTGTTCCAGATATGCTAGATTCTATGGTATCAACAAGAACCTTGGTGCCTTCAAATCTCCTAATCAAAAGTTTCAGGGGTAAAATTGCTTCATAAAACATTTAGTATGAAATATAAAGATAGATGTTACGGATAATCACCTGACCAATGAACTTTATCATGTAGAAATACGACTAGACTTAAGTATGACTGCAGGTGACCATGCATGGGCCCGGGCCATGGGCTCACTACCAGCATGTTCAAACTTATATCACTGGCACATGTCTTCATCAATCAAGTAATGTGACTGGAATATTAGCTGACAAACGGTACTGGTATGCTTCCCCGCGATAAAGGAATGCCCAATCTTTCACCTTACAGATATCAAGATATCGTATATCTGCAGACCATTGATTTAGTGGTCTGAGTTCTAAATACTAAAATAACTTGCGAACGTTAATTTATTTTCGACATATGTTGCTGATGTTCTCTATCGTAGCACAAGCCAGGTTGGTGTACTTGTAATTTAAATATATTTTTGTTATATTGTAATGTATTTAGGAGACTGGTGGTTCTTTTGAAAGTTGCATTTGATTTCAGTTACGAAAAGTAACATTAATATGTGATTTATAATACCATAACACCTGCTGATCAGTCACTGTAAACAGTCAACTTGTGAATCCATTACATTGAACAAAGCCCTCTGCAAGAAAGACTCGTATTCTCTAATAAAAGTGTATTTAACTGGACTAGGGGCTTTCTTTTGAATAGTGACATGTATTGAAGCAGTAATGAATTGAGTTTTGTAAATGAGTGGCCTCCCATTCACGTGTTGCCTTATAAGAGGAGGCCAGTCTCTCATCTGAGACTGGTTACTTGTGAATTACAGATCCAGATCCAGAAAGTGATTAAACAACAAAGTAGGCGTGTCAACATTTAATAATTGAAGGTCCTAAAATGTGTGTGTTTTTTTTAAAGTAGAGCTAATAGATTTTATAGTGTTTTTGCTAAAAAAAAATGATCAGAAACATTTCGATGTGCTTTTAAGTTTAAACTGACTAAAGCATCAATCGCACTGTTTGGCCATACACACAATCCGTGAATCTTACTTATGACATGAACTCCCCATTATAGAAGTCACTAAAAATTACGTCATACATACTATTCATTACGCGTATGGCCGGTTTTAGCGACTTGTGATCTATGTGTGTGTTGAATCTACGTATTTTTCGCCATTTAATAGTGTGTTCAAAAACAATGTCGCGAGTTTGTACGTATGAGTTGATAAGTCGTGACTACGACTTGTGGCTATTCGATACCACCTGACCAAGTTGGAAATACATCCAAAATTACATGTAGGTCACATAAAAGAAAGGTATGATATATATGGGCGACTTATGACTTATGTCTCAATTTTTATTCATCAGGTAGACTTTTAATATTTCAGATACATAAGAGAAGTGATCTTAATTATGAATATAAGTACAGTTGAATATTTGTGTTCCATAGAAGAAATCAAGTTTATATGATTAATTTTGTTGTTTCAGGTTCTTCGGAAAGTCCAATTGATCTTGGCATCAAAGAATTAACAACATGTCGCAAGGTTTCAGGGGCCCATCGACCCCTTCTCGTATGTATTTGCATGATCACTTAGAAGAGAAGACAACATTTTGTCTCAATGATTTGTTAGTACTATTTAGAAGGAACAATGTTTAGATTTACTGTATTAATTTACGTAACAATTTGAACTTATTTTGGGTCAGCTATAAAAGTGGTTGGAAGAAATTGTTTCAGTTTGAGGAATGTGCATGGTTAATTGGACTAATAACAACATTTCCATTCAAATACATAGTAATAGAATGTGTAATAGCTTACAGTTTGAGACAACCAGGATGTATGGGTGTGAATATATTTGACAATTTTACATTTCTCTTATATGCTGTGATAATTTATTACAGACCTAGCTATGGGAAGCCCAATGGGACGGTTTCGACAGAATTATTCCAATTCCTATTCTTATTCTCCAGGTCCTTCCTCATCAGGAAATCAGGTACAGTAGCAAACTGGGTCTGGTTAAATTAAGAAATTATTTACTGCGTAATAATTTGCATTCTTTCTGTTGAATATTTTTTTATTTAACCAGCATTCAGTACTAGTCATAGCCCTTTCTATATTCACTGCACCAAAATTTGTACTGAAACAAAACAAAAAAATATTGAAATCAACCCAAATGTGTTACTTTTTTTATTTCGATATATAAGGTACTTATTCTGATTTGCATCAGACAGTGTTTCATCAATTGCTGTCAATTGCCTTGGACTTTGAATTTTCTCATCAAATCGAAAAGTTTATGAGGTGAAAAGTCTAAACATTCAAATTGTTAATTTATTATCCATATAGATGCTATTATGATGTAAAAATGTGCACCAAAACCATAACATCTGTGCAATTTAATGTCACCACAGTAGGACACTGCATATTTACAGCTTGTGAAAATGGAAGGGCTTTTTATGAAAATCCGATATCTAGTTGATTGTGGCGACAATTGTTTGCTTTCATAGATTGTTGTTCAGTATATTCAATAATCATGATTTAATTTCATTCTGTTATGAATATTATATTTGTTAATTATGCATGATACAGATTGCATATTGATGAAAGTATCGTGGCATTAGTTATTGATCCAAGTGAGCATGGCTTAGTTGTATGTTAAAATTTTGCATGTCTGAGATTACTTAATCAAGTTCTATTATCAATCTGATAATGTCTTCTTTTTTAAGTTGAAATTTATTTTTTTGTAAAAATTCGTAGCTATGTTATAAGTAGTTTTGTGCTCGGAAACTGTAATCACACTGACTGATGATAGAAACGCCAATGGAGTATTCACTCCAAGGAAGGCTAAAACGCCTTAAAGAAATAGTTTAGCACATAAAGCTGTTATTTTTCATTTTCATCACAATAGTGATAAATTAGGCTATAGTTGAATAGAAAATTTTCTATTCAATTTGATTTTGCTATATTTGTCAATCGGTTAAATTAATGGTTTGCTGTTCATTAACTGGGGCATGGACAATAAGCTTGGGTGTATTTTTAATTTTGTTTTTTTCTTTCTGGAAACCAATTTGATATTTGTTTATCCATCAAAATATCAAAATTAAAAAGAAATTATGCATTCCATAGTGAGTGATAAATCAATCATTCGCACCAACGGTGTGCCAAATGGTACTGGTCAATGATAATTTTGTGTATGTGGTATTGACTTAAGTACATTAACAATGTATGATTGTTTGATTTGGTATGGAAAAGTTTGCATGAAGTGTCAAAATTAAGAGGCACAGGCAGAATGTTTGGTTTAATTTTACTGAACCAGCACTTGGAACAGGTAATAACTTCAGTCTATCAACTGTATTAAACAACTATTACTATTTTATTTATATTTCATGTTTAATGTAGCAGGACAAAGAGACCAGGGCTGTAAATCCTTTTTCTTACTCAAAAGAAGGTCATCCATCATTCCATCCTGTAAAATTAGGCTCCAAGGTAAATTTAAAGTTTTTCAATAAAAATGATTTTTTTCCTCCCAAAAATATATGTTTTACTTCCTTGAATTTATACATGCTATTAGTTTGAAATATTGATACATTAACAACTCCATAATTCAAGCAATAAAGCAAATTTAATTATTAAAGTCACATAGTTTAAGCCATTAGATTAATGATAATTCAGTAATATGTAGTTATGAATGCAAATGCGTACTGTTTTACTGATCCAGTATTTATCTTAACTCACAGGCAGACACCAAAACACCGAAGCCGCCTAAAGCACCTGACAAGCCTCTAATGCCATACATGCGCTACAGCAGGAAGGTAACTTTCATGAGGATTTCGATTCTAATATTGTCTTATCTATTAGAGATTCTACAGAATAACATCATGCATTATATATGTATTTTGTAATTGTATTCAATGTATTTATATTTATGTAATTTGCTCAATTCAATCTTTCAGATTGCAAAGTAATAAATTTATACTTATTATTTTTAAGGTGTGGGACTCTGTGAAGGCGTCCCACCCCGATATGAAGCTGTGGGAAATCGGCAAAGTGATCGGTCAGATGTGGCGGGAGCTTTCTGATGAAGAGAAGCAGTCGTACACCGACGAATACGAGGCAGAAAAGGTGCACAATTTATTTTGTTTATCTTTTTATATATTGAAAGTATTTAGTGGAGCTTATAAAATCAGGTCACAGTGTTGTGGCTCAAACGCTATTATTTTTAATGTGTTCTTCAGATTCAATACAATGAGGCCATGAAAACTTATCATAATTCGCCTGCGTATCAAGCATATATCACAGCCAAAGGCAAAGCAGAAGCAGAGGCAGAGCTTGAAGAAAAGGTCCGACAGGAAAATAGAATTCATGGCAAGGTTGGTATATCCTGACGTTTGAATTTATTATTTGATATTTTAATATTCATAAGTTTCTAAAAGTTCATGTCCTACATTGGGAATGAAGTAGTGTAATAAATTGCGAATATTAAATAAACCTATGAAACAAATGTAAAAAATATATTATAGGTGAATATTGTTTGCTCCAGTTATCCCAATATGTATTGAATAAACACAATTTCATAAATTGAATAATTTTTGTTTTTTAGCCAAAAACACAAGAGCCAAAAATTAGCATCCAACCGGCAGAAGATGAAGATGGTAAGAACCTTTTTGATATATCAATTATATATCAACAATATATGAATCCAGAGACACCTTGTCTAATTAGAATTTAATACAATGGAAGCTGTCTAATACGGACAGTATTAACTTCTTCCCATTTTCCTTGTGTATCTGCTATAAAGTGAACCTTTCTTTTAAAGAGACCTGTCTCGTGGACACTTGATTTCTTCCAAAGGTATCCACACCACAGGTTTCACGGTATTCATGTATTGAAACATCCCACTTATTTCTCATATTATTTTTTCACTGTGTAGACACAGACGATGGCTTCTCTGTGAAACATGTAGCTGCGGCACGATACCAGCGCAACCACCGACTCATCAACGAGATATTCAGTGAAGTCGCCGTTCCCGAGATGAGGAGTGTCGTGACAACAGCGAGGATGGCAGTGCTGAAGCGACAAGTGTCCTCACTGATGATGCATCAGGTACGTAGCATCTCATCACTGGGAATTCAGGGTTAAAATTATGTGGGAAAGTCCTGCTGGTCTTCACAACGAATAACATTTGATAGCATACTTATTTTCATGAAAAATCCTGCTCAAAAATTGACTTCATTTCTATGAGCGGAATAGTACTTAATCGTGACCCTGTCATTTCACTTGCTATTTACATGTAGAGTCATGGACCGTCAATGTTTTCATTTAAGTTAATACCAGTCAAGATCAATGAGAATCATGAACTGCTCTCTCTTTACTGTTATGCCAAACTTTCATTGTCTTTTGATGCAAAAATTTTCATTTTCAATGTAGGACAAGTTAGAAGCAGAACTCACCAAATTGGAAGAAAAACACTGTGAAAAAAAGAGAAAGTTTCAGGAAAATAGTGAGGAATTCCACAAACAATTGAAGAAGGTATTAACCATAATTTTGGCTCATAAATATTATTACTCTGATTCTATTGACCGATTATTTTTGACAATTCTTTTATATATACCAATTAACCAGTATTTTTTACCATTCTATAGCATAGTCTACACTAGTTATTTATCACCTAAAGACTCAAAGTTATCAGATGTCTTATACAGTACCTTGTCCTTGTGACTTCTCATGTTCAATGTACAAACTAACCGTTAACATTATATGATTTTTTACGTGAAGATCTGTGAAGAGAAGCCTGTTATATCTGAAGAAGTTTTTGATGAAATGGTGGAAAAGGCAAAAGTGGAACTTGCTGAAGCTCATAAGAATCAGATGGCAGAGCAAGCACGTCTTCGAGTAAGTACGCAAATACTGAAAATAGTAGCCTTAAATTTGTTATGACTTTTGTAATATAACATAATGACATATGATGAGTTGCACCCTGAGGCTGTCGAACGTGTAGTTCGCTGGTCTTCCTATCGCCATGAGGACACGACCAAGTGCACAGGGGCCATCTGATGTGAAATGATTAGAAAATCGTATTTTAGAAAATGATGCCAGTCAATACTAATGCATCTTCAGTTGATAATCACAACTTTATTTTGTTTTGGCTTCTATCGAAAAAGAGTAAAATGTGAAAATGTTTTAACTAATATACAATTTCTCCAGATCAATGTAGGAAACGTATTCTGTTGTACTTCAATTTACATAATCTGTATCATAAGAAACGTGACACTGTAATCAAAATTGGTGTGAGGGAAAGTGTTGAATCTTGCTTCACAAGTTTAGTTGTTGGTAACAATGGTCTGGATGATCGTGATGCTTACGTCTGAGACAAAACATCACCCGTCCGACCCCTAGTTCTTTATGAAACCATAATTTTAATAGGTTACCTATTATAGGTATTGATTGATTGAAGCATCTCATTGTTGCATTTGTCGTCTGCTTGAGCAGGAGGAGCAACTGTCGGCGCCGCAGCAGGTGGCAGCAGGAGGTGTTCTGCCCAACGGCCACAATGACCAGCTCAAACCCATTGACCCGGCGTCCGTGGAAATTCCTAAAGTCAGTTGTTGCTTTATAATTGCACTATTATTTCTTCGTTACACAATACTAAAACCACACCATTTAAAGAT
>CM032665.1:40027760-40044483 GCA_019095985.1 Streblospio benedicti
GAGCATCAAGCATTATTTCATAGGTGGTTTTACTGTGATAACGGAAGGGCTCAGCAGAGAGCTAATAATTCTAAATATGTAAAAACTTCAACGCTATAACTTCTAATACTGAGCAGTGCAAGGTGGTTATGAAGCTTGTTCTCAAAGTGTTTACATGTACCTTAGTATGGTGCATTGAGTTATAGTCCAGTAAAAGGTAATAAAAAATGTGACTAGAAAACAAACTTCTATCATAGACTATTTTTACCCTAAAGATCACAGTTTCTAAACAAATGTTCTGGAACACTTTTTTTTTCCATTGTAGGCATTCCGTTACAAGATATCACATGGCAGAAGAAATCAATGGTTGTGGCCAGTCTGAAGTACTAGGAATCAGCAGACTCATCAAGACTGCGAAATTGTCTAAAACAACGTCACGACAGTAATAAATGATCAACAATTAAGAAGTTTTAACTTAAGCGGCTGATATCTGACCTTAGTACTACCTATTATTGTAAAAAGTGCAAAACGTCAATTTTAGCCGAAATACTCACAAAAATGTATTATGATTGTATAAGTGAGGAACCAGTACTCTGAAGTGGATTCATGAGAAACACTGAATGGCTACGACATCCTGCTCCTCCTCTTACCCATGTAAAAATTCATTGTAATCTAATAAAATCCTATATTGTTTTCTTTGAAACCTGACAATGACTCCTTTCTACTTTACAAAATATCTACGTAGGTCTGCCCCTGCCAAATTCCTATTGTGAATGTGTAATGGTATCCTCGGTATTTGTATCATATGAAAAAATGCGTTTCTCGTATGGATAGAATAAAACTATGTTTTAATGTTAATAAAATGTAATATACAATTTATATAAGAAGCAAAGAGCAAAGTTAATAAACAACAATAAAAATGTCTGAACTTACCTTGCAAGTACACGGGGTTGCCTTCTTTTAAATAAGTCATTTATTTGCCATCGTCTTTCTAAAAAAGAAAGCAAAAAAAAATTACATGAAAATTTTAAGTGATTAAAAACGTTTTCATTCTTATTATTTATCTTAAAAAGAAGAACAGATTTCGCGGGAAATATCTAAAGTATCTTTTATTCTTTTTTGTTGCTGAACATAATCTAATCACGTAAAAAAAAAGAAAAAAAAAGCAGAAAATGAAATATGAACAAGCAAGGTGGAAAAAAGGGTCAATTTGATAACATTCCTCATTCCAACATTGAAGGACTCTGTTTAGAACATCAAAAAATATATGACTGACCAACAACAATCAACTAGCAAAGTGGTAAAAGTAAAACCGTTTACTACATAAACTTAAATTGAATTGAAGAACTGACCAATCACACAAAATATTAACAAAATATAATAAGCATAAGTTGCTGATTAATGAATACTTAGTACACGCACAGTGTATTATTTTGACCCAAAAATTATTATCAAATGGTTCAATCACCTTATAGTGGCCTGAATATTGGGATTGGGCTAGCTGACATGTTTATAACACTAATAATAAAACACACACAAATCAAATGCAGTATTGTATTGTATTGTCCATATGACATGAGTCCTTTGCAAAAAAAGGGTGTGAGCCATGACTCAGAAAACTCATGTTGACTTCATATTTCATATTAAAAGAAGGGATTTTCATAACTCCCCTCACATAATCACACTCTCCCTTGAAATACCCAAGGGGTATTCAAATACAGTGGCACTCGCTGAACTCAAACTTGATGGGAGGGATGTCAGGTTATATGAATTTTCGAATTATCAGTGTCAATAATAAATAACAGAAGTAAGTTAAGCAACACGAATGTTCAGGGTTATTTGTTGTCCATAAGTTGTCCATAAATTGCAGTTATCGGGGTTTAAGTTAACCTAAGGCTATTAATCTGCAACTTACGGTAAGTAAAATAATATGGAGAAGCACTTAATATACAGAGCACAAATTACATGCACAAACAGTTCTATAAAATACATACGCTGTAGCTAGTGATGTGACTCTTGAGGAATCTAAAATAAATGTTGGATTATTCTTATGTATATTGTTGCACGTACATGCGCCATGTTGCAAATGAACTTGATGAAGAATTATTTTAAACCATCATTTCAATAAATCTTTATGAATTCTTTAAGTTTAGAGAAAAACAATAAGGTATCCTTTTTCTTTTCTATGAACTACAGTAGAACCTCTGTATTAAGACCACCCAAGGGCTGACCTTAACTGCTCTACATAGAGAGATGGTCTCTGTATGGAGGTTCATTGTAGTCTCATGAAGACTTGGGACAGCTACATAATTATGATCTCTATATAGAGGTGACCTCCTTACACAGAGGTGGTCCTAATTGGAGGTCCTACTGTACCTTGAAGCATCAATGAAATAATGATCGTTACAGAGAAAGAATTTCAGGTAGCATGTTAATTAAGGTTCATCAACACCTCAAATGCACCACAGCAAAATTAACACTCAACATTAGATAGAAGAAAACATTGGAATTAGTTTTGATGATCTATTGAGAATAATTTCAGTGAATATCCATAAGATGTAATGTTTTCGAACGAGGGCTGAAAAATAGCGGGAGAAGTCCATTGTCAGGTAATATGAAAGTGATGCAAAGTGGGAAATGTGACACTGCTGTCGAACTTACGGCTTAAGATCTCCATAACTCTTGCTGGAATAAAATCTAGCAATTTGAGCATTAATTGATAATGCAAACAAATCTCAATAGATATAGATTCTTGCATTGATGGTCCGTTTTAATATGACAATGTTCCCATAAATCCTTCTTTAAAAACCTTTCTAAACAGTTATACATGTATGGATGTGTGCATAAAATTCATGTGATTTGACCAATACAGTACACGTGAGATACAGGTGAGCTTTTGCTAAAAAGAAACACTTTAAAAGTAAGTTGGATCAGTAGAAATGAAGTACAAATTGAACTATTGAATATCCAACATAGTGGACACACATTTTCAACTACAGTCACTAGAACATTGTGTATAAATAGCCGACCTGTTTGCATGGTGGTTTGTGAGTCTGGAGCGAGCATGTTTCCATACACGTTGACCGCGACCACGAGGCAGCACAGCAGGATGGGGCCGATGATGGCACCCTCCAGCCCCAGCCAGTAGATGCCGCCAGCAATCGCCAGACCCGTCATGTACGGGTGGCCTCTAGATGTCAAATATAAACATTTATTACCTTTCTCGCAGATATACTTTATACAATTATATGGTATTATCCAGTAGTGTAATATTGGTTTAGTCCGGTGGTAAAGTAATGGTTAGTACGTGCGACTTCCAAATGGGATTTGCCTCCGTGGTAAGTGCCCCATGCACAGCAGACTGACTGTCGCCAAACAGGTACCAGTTACATCATATGTTTCTAACCATTAAGATGCCGATTACATCACAGAGTGTCCCCATCCCAACTATTGAGTATAACACAAGACAGTGGCGACACCAAGTGTGAGGTTCAGCCGCTTTGTCATATTCAATGGTAAGATTGAAAAAAAACACCTACATAAATAACCATATAAGCAAGAATTTTAAGATACTATTAGAAACCAGTATAGCTCATATTTTGGCAAGGCTTTTGTTCTTGTCACAAGAACTTCTTCAGGCCGAATGACAATCCTTAGATTGTCACGTGACCGGCATGGTACCGGCGTAACAGCAGTGACATTCAGCCTGAAGAAGTTCTTGAGACAAGAACAAAAGCCTCGCCAAAATATGAGTTTTACTGGTTCCTAATGATATCTTAAAATTCTTGCTTATATCATGAATGAAGGCATCCAGGATGAGAGAAGTGTACATTCTGTGATACATGAATAACATCTTTTAAAACAAGACCAAAGCGTGGCTTGCCCCTTGATCTCGCTGTAGATGGCAATGTCGACGATGTAGGTGGGAAGCAGGTGGCAGACGACCAGAGCGACGGCCAGCGCCCCCTGCCCGTTGACCAGCCACAGCTCAATCACCGCCGGCAACGCCGCCCAGTACGTGCCCACGAACGGGATCGCCGCGAAGATTGACGCCAGACCTGCACCAACAACAGGTCAGCATTAGGTGGGAAAGTGATATAGTTAGTAGGATATACATCTCTATACAGAGACCACATCTGTAATACGGCCACTTGGTACTGAAGACCCAAACCTTATTGAAATGTGAATGACACCAGCCTTGTAATGAGTAAATGTAAATGTAAATGTCTGGTTTATAGTCTTGATCCAAGTTTTTGATCTCACGACTTTACAATTTACACCAGGTCATTGGCCCACTTATTGATCTTCAATTGATCATTTCTCACATACTTGCATCGGCAGCACATTCAGCGCACAATGCTAATCACTCACACGATCACTCACTCACTTTTTCAACCCAATGACCTGTACCTAATTAACGTGTAAGTGCCACAGAGCAGTGTGGAACCTGCTAGGGGTAAGTTTGCTCAACACCCACCACCAGACCCGACTGGGAATCGAACCCATGACCTTCTGGTCACGAGTCCAACTCCCTACCCACTCGGCCACGGAAGCAAGGAAAATGATGGATACCTCTCTATATTACATTTTTTTTTAAGTTACCGTTTTCAGCGGTAGCGAGACCTGCCACAAAGGAAAATTATGAAATTTCAAAGAACACCTTTCTTAAACAATAAGAGTATGTTAATACATAATAAAACGTTAAACTCATTAAAAATGATTTTACCAGCAGGAATGTAGACAATTTGAATTCCAAATGCTGTGTGTGTGAGCCAAGTAAAGATTCCATAAAAGGCGGCCATTTTGAAAGATGCCAAAAATACTGATGCAATGGCTTCTTCAACAGCTTTTCCAAAACCACTTGGTTGATCTGAATAAACAAGAAATAAGCAAATAGCGATTTGTAATTTACAGCAAATATGTTTTTTTCTCCCCTATGAAACAAGATTAAGAAAATACATATAGAGTTGCACACTGTGCACAGTAAATTGGGCAGTCAGACTTTGCCCTCAGAATGAGGAATAATTAGGGCCTGTCGAAAATAAATTTAGCCTTTGATTGATTGATTGGTTAAGTTTCTAACACTAATAATCACATCTTCTTCAAGATCTCGAAGATGCAGTCAACAAAGGTCGTGTAATCACATGACGACTTGGCCGATTGGTGGAATTTCTGTCAGACAGCAGATGGACGAGTGTCAGTGACGGCGGTGAAAATGCAGATCTCGATCTTCTGAATCTGACAGATAAGAATCCCTCAATTACATCACCACCTTATTTCACTTTAGTGAAATGTACCATGATCATTATCATCATTGATCATCAATGTGGTTCAAGTCTGTTGGACCCTACAAGCGTGTTGCACTTTGCTGGCTTCACAGAGCTCTCTCTCCATGCATACAAGTGGTTAGATGCCCGGGTTAGATGCCAGGCAAGCAGATCTTCCTCTATAGTGTCTCCAGCTTTTTCTGCAACCCCCTCTTTCTCTACTGCCCTCCACGATGATCGAATCACATTGGTTGGTTCAGGACTGGGTTTGAACATAATGACAACTGGTGTCTTGTCACTATTAGCATAATGTCTCTCATACCCAGTTTATCATTCGATGATGTTGCACTGATGATCAAATCAAGATTTCTTTTAAATGTGAATAGTAGTTTTAGAAACTAAACCATACATGGATATTCCTACTACTACTAATAACAACCTTAACATAGTTTGAAAAAATACCTTTATTTGACGCAGGACTAAATTTAGTGAACCATTCCACAGGTAGGTATCTTTCTCCACTAGCAGCGAGTAGGTAAAATAATGTTGTTATGAAGATGATCTGTAACATAAAAGAAATATATAATCTACTATAGGGACTTTGACCCCAAAACGTACTTAGTCATTATCATTATTCCATATATCACGTCAGGCATCAACAGAGCGCTCATCGCCCAGATGCCCAAACCTAAGTATTTGTAAATAATTGTACAACAGAAACATAATTGTTAATAAATTATATACAAATTTGTATTATCTTTTTTATCAATAATGCAAAATATATAATCTAACAAGCCTGTTCACATGGAAACGAATATTTCGCTGTATTTTGGTGTATTAACAATTCCTACGTATATTATAATACTATACATTATAATATACTAAATTTAAAAGCTCAAACATTCATGGTAAAAAATCAACTCCAGATTACTAATTTTCATTAACATTTCGTCTTGGCATAAAAACGTTACATGTACTTACGAAGGAGATGACAAGGTTGAGCAAGGCTGTTCCGCCGCCAAGTAGGAGTGAAGCAGCACTCCACACGACCGTCGAGGCTAGGCTGATATTGCTTCTTAATACCAGCCATAACGACTCCAAAATCTAAGCATGCAGGAAAATATACAACTATCCAAAGGCCCATAGGCTTTTAGGTTGAAAATTTGAGAAGTTTAAAGGGTGGGCTTTATTTCACAAATTTGATTGTTCATATTTTTATATCATCCAAATTTAGACGGGTGGGGTTGGACCCTTACACGGTTTAACATGTACGTGTATACACTAAGTAAATACAAACGCTTCATACAATATGCTATAACATCATGAACATTAAATCGTTAACTAAGAAAACTTGTATAATCAAGAAATAAATTGTCAACTTACAGATATTACTACTCCCAAATTTTCCTTTAGAAATCCAAGAATGTCAAAATTGAACGACTTAGCCTTGTCTACAAGACTCCATACATCAGTAAGGTTGGACACTGACAGAGGAAACTCTTGTATGTGCTTACTTGAATGAGTTGTTACAAGTGTAGCATTCTGAAATGATTAAAATGTATAAAACTTAACTAAGTACATGTATCAAAATGTAAAATGTAATTTATGAAATATGACTCGACACATACTTTTCATAGCAGTGTTTGCCAAACAGAATTTGTATATAAAGCATATAACAGTTATGAGTCTCAATGAAATCAGTACATTTTTTTTAAACAATATTACTACAAAAATATCAATTGTTTTCGCACTGCACATAATTTTCAAATAATATAACCTATATATTTACTCTAGATTTCCAGCTTTCATAGAGTTGATCCCAAACATCTAAAATTTGCGATTCCATTTGATGTTTGCTGTGTGCGTCTCCATTCAGAACACCCTGAACCTGAAAATGAATATTCAAACCCTGTGATTGTATATCATTTCATCCATCAATAAACAATTGTTTTCTGTTGCAATACAGTGGCAGTACATTTAGACACATCGTTGGTTCAGGGGAATGTCTTTCACACTGGTCTTACAAAAAATACCCATGGGTTAAAACCCACACTAACTCGGGACATTTCACAAAACTTGGCTCAGTTTCAGTCACACCAAACAGGCTTAACATTTGACAAAAAAGAAACAAACAAACTAAGTGTGGTTAATTTATTTTAAGTTAATCTAATTTTAGATATAGGCCTCAATTACATGACTAACAGCGTAAGGGAAACTGTGCTGACAAATTGATTGGTTTAGGGCTTCAGAGATGTTCCACTTATATTTTTAGACCTAATGTGAGGTGATTTTCAATGGCCGTGTCAATCAATCAAATCCTGAATTTATTTAAGCTGGCCCCAATTATTCCTCATTCAGAGGATGTGACCTGGCTGCCCAGTCTACATCCCAACTGTTCCCTCCAAGCCTTTCGGTCATTAGGATCTATCAGACCCATGCCCAAGCATGGACGATCTTTCTGCAGAACTGCATCCCAAGTCTGTTTTGGTCTTCCCTTGCCTTCCTTTCCTTCTATCATAATTTTCTTACTTTCCTAATCCAGCTAGAGCTGCGTTCAATATGACCTTGTCATCTCAGTCTCCCTTTACAAAGCACACTTTTAATATCTGTAATGCATAATTTCTCCAAAAGACTCTCTGATCTGGTATCATCATCAGGCATCACACCACACATCCAACAGATTATAGCTCTGTCATTTCCCCTCAGGCGATTTACGGTCCTGGAGGATGCTGCCCACATCTCAGACCCATGAAGCATAGCACGCGCTATGTACACAGGTGAAATACACTCTACCTCTCGAAGATAACGGTATGTGCCTGTTGGACTATTAGTGAGGACTGGCAGGAGCTCACGAAATTTGCGCCATGGAATTTTGTATCAAACAGTCACAGCTAATTCACACCTTCCACCAGTGGATAACATGTCACCTAAGTAACAAAAGTCTGTCACAACCTCTAACTTGGGTTCATCTCCTTAATTGGCCAGCCATCGATTGGCCTAGCAGAACCTTGGACATATGTGGCCATATGTATTGATTTATAAGCTTAAAATAGTTGAGGATGATGTGGACACCTCCGTTTTAAGGACACCTGCCTTATATGGGCACTTTTCACTCCTTATGTTTCCCATGTTACCTTCAGATATAAAATGAACATTATCTGTCTTATGTGAATACTTTATTCTTCAAAAGAGCTAGGTCACTGTACAACAAATAAATGGTTATCAGACATATTTTATAGCACACATACCTTACTAGCAATCCATTCTCGGCCATGTACATATGCTTTTCCCACCACGGTATCAAGAGCAGTATGAACGGTTTCGTTATCGGGTAACCAACTTAAAAACAGAAATTGATATAATGCAGACATAGAAGATGAACAATGATATAATTTCTACCATTGAATATTTCCTAAATCTACGTATTCTCTGACGAATAATCGTAACTGCGTAACTGCTGAATTTTAATTTCCTACTACATGTAGTAACATATAAAATTAAGATGTTCATGCAATATTACCATTTCACCAAACTACACGGTTTGTGAATATGTTGACTAACTTGTCTCACAGTCTATTTCTATTTGAAGAGAAAGGAGGATTGAGTTGCAGTTACATTTCATGAACGTTTATTGAATGTGATTTTTGAGAATGAATATGCAATTATAGTTGAAATTTTGAGTCATTATCTTCTAGAATGACATGTAATGTCTATATTGGCTGTACTGTGCAAGTATACTATATAACCAACATAGCATCTTAATTAGTGTTTAGAGTGATAAAGGTATGTGAAAAAAGTAATTTAACCATCAATGTGTAAGAAGTTTTACTGTTAAAATTAGTGATTAAAGATCCAGCCATGATTTTCAATAAAAGAATTTTTTTTAAACTTTTAAAACAAGACCATTTTAAATAAAGATTAATAACACAAATCTACCACTCCACTGAATATAATATTCATGCTAAATTAATACATGCTAAATTAATAATCTCAAAGCCAACAGCAAATTCATTGAAACACTTAGTAAGAGATTTACCAGTTGACAAAAGTACACAATGACAATGTGACTACACGAAAAGACTAACATTGCTAATAATCCTATTTTTGTGCTTCTTCTGCCAGAGTGGATAGAGAGTTGGCCTCATGACTAGGAGGTTGTGGGTTCTTGTCTCGGTCGATGCTTGTGGTGGGCATGGAACAAGACCAACATTAGCTGGTTGCACACTGTTCATGGCATGTACACATTACATAAGCAATATGTAGAGGGAGTACTGAGATTTAGAAACCTACTCCATGTCCTCACAACCAAGGCCTTTGAGGTATGGTCTAGGGTATCCATAGAAAATATCAATTTTGTACACTGGCAGTGACTGGCTATCAACAAAGCTTCAAAATCATAACCTTATACATGTATTTAGAATAAGGTGTTATTAATAAAGAACAAAAAAAAGAAGAAATATAAACAGAATAACATGTCTCGATGAAGCTGAAGTATAGGCCTACCCAACATTACATAATTCAGAAGATAAGATGCATAATAAAGTTTCTTCACCGATATGAATGTTTGGTGTCAAAATATGAAAATATTCAAAATCATCTTGATCTTCAAGTGTCATTTAATGACCTTCCCATTGCCATTGCATACCTGGGGTACCATCTATTTTTATATAAAAGCAATTGTCCAAACATGTAACACACATTGAACATACGGTTAAAATGGTTATTTTCAATTTGTTTTAGAATTTAAAATGTGAACAGGTCTTCACTCAAAATGATAGAATCAATGCACGCATACCTAAGATCATTGCAAGATGACACAAAAAGACAATAATCATGTTATGAGTATTAGTAATAAGAAATCATAACTTCAAGATTCAACACTTCAGACAGGTTCAATATCTAAGGTTTAGCCACATTGTATTTGATTGGTTACAACAGAATGTTAAAAAGGCAATCTAATTAACAAAATATTGTCACACAAAATATGTCGACACAATCATTTCATGTCGCTGCCATTCATTACTAAAACTAATAAGCGAATGGCCAAGACATAATTACCTTACAGAAAAAGAATATTTTTCAGATAACCTATAAAGAAATATCCCTATTGTGCTCGAATTTATGTTATTTTGATAGTAGTTGAGTATTAAACTAGGCATTCTATATTGCAGAGAGAAGTCTGCTCTACCAATCAAGAGACATATAAAAAAATGATAGCACTTCACATAAAAGTTGCAATAAAATAGCATGAATATACATACAATCAACAACATAAATTGATTTTTCTTCATTTACTAATTTGCCCGCAGAAACACAAAAAAAGGCAAATTCAAAAACCATATTACTCATCATCTTACTTCATTAACAAAAATGAGCATATCGAGGGCCCCAGCAACGACAGTGGTGTTAAATTAAAAATTCACTATACATGTACAAAACACTCATACATTTGACCTGCTTATAATAATATAAGCAGGGCAAATGTATGCATGTTTTGTACAGTTCATATTGCATTTAAACCCACCTTTTGATACTGGGGCCCCATGAAGCATTTATGCATTTTTCCTTGATTTTCTGTACTTACTGTCCAAGCTGCGGGTGCAGGGACTTGTTCACCACGTTACTGGTCATGGTCACCAGCTGAACACTTTCTCGGTGAACCTGCAATGTCATTATTTCACTCTGAATTGACACATCACTAAATTCTGCATTCTGATTGATTTAAAGCCAAAATCAATAGTCTGATAATTCTCCATTAAATGAAATATTGCCCTCTGGAATTGGGTTAAAATTTCAGCTTCTATTCAACTAATTACTTCATTGTCACATGCTTACCTTAAAAGTATGGCAAAATTATAGAAATTTGTGCATGTTTCTGCACAATTTACTTCGCAATAATGCATATAGATTAATATGTAAAAACTACCTTTCATAACATGCTTTAATGGTTATTTACCAGCACTTTTCTTACGGAATTATTTAATACAAATCTATCTCACACAACATTGACAATAATAAAAGTGAACAATAACCAGCTGTACATTATTTAGTAAATATCATAATTATTAAAATTCTACACACCTGGACTGCCATGAAAAATGTAACGAGTATTGTTCCAACAATCAAGAGGACAATCAACATTGCACTCATAAATTTATCAAGAGAGCTTTCTAAACAGGATACCAACTACAAAAACAACAAAAGTATACCTATCTAATAAGAACCCATTATAACATATATAACTCGATTATCAAAATTTACAATTGTGTAGAAGATATTGCATCAATACCTTGCCATCACCTCTCAGCACAAGTTTTGCTAAACCTCTAATTGGTTTGGGCGCAAGAATTTCAAACCGCTCGTCTTCAAGAATTTTATCACCAATTGATTTAATTTCACCCTGTAGCCATGCCCATGATCTTAATCTATATCCTAAAACCATCAAATAAAAAATGTGTGCTGTCAATTTCGTGCATTGGTATGGTCTGCAATTTTTAAATAGATTTATCAAATAGATATTATTTCAAAATTTCTTACCTAGCTTCTTTAAACATAGTACAATGATAAGAAATGGAAGAAGCTGTAACACCCACGCATTCATCCACAGTTTTACCATGATTATTAACCAAAACATTGCTATGAAATAATGGTCAACTAATGATTTTGCTCTTTCTGAAACTTCATTGTGTGTGGAATGTGACTTCGACAACGGTAGATTTTTTGGTCTGCTCTCATCAGTCGATTCTTGAGATACATTTCTTGATGGAGCATCTAAATAAAATTAAATAACTTAAAGAAAATGTAAGTGTATAGAGGATATTAATTGATAATAATTGGTAGTTTTCATACATTTTCCTCTGAATTTATTAGCTATATTTCAGACAACTACTACATTTACACTTTCCAACATAATGCATAAAGATTATGCTCAGCCAGCAAAATATTTGCCATGTAATAATTAGCATCAACAGTTCAAATGCTTTCAGCAAAGTGTAAATAAATATATCAGGTAGCTTAGGATTAAAAAAATTTAAGTTATGGATATTTGCTAATTTAAAATATATAAGAGTTAAAATGTATAAAATATAAACTTATCGTACTACTTGAGAACTCCTGCATATGTAATTCAGGTGAAGATGCAACATTTTGAGGTTTTATATTCGTTGAAGATTGTGAAATTATGGTTTGTGCAGTCATCGCAGGCATGGAAGATGTTGGTCCAATGGGAATTGGATCATCTGCAGTGGATGTGTTGCTGCTTGACCATATACGAGTCCATGCCAAAGAGGGAGATGCTAAGTCTTCAACAGTATTGGAACCTAAAATGTGACAAAACATAAAAGAAAATTTACTTACAAACGATACTAAGTCTTCAACAGAATTGGAACTTAAAATGTGACAAAATATATGAGAAAATTTACTTACAAACTTAAGAAATCTTAAAAAGTGATATACATGTATTTTGTGTTGAAAAAAAAACCTATTAAATAAAATAAAGGTTTTTCAATCAGGTGTTAATAAAGATATTATTAGTTCATAGTGATGAAAATAATGATGCTTACAAATTTTCTTTTGTTGTGCTTCCTTTAATTCAGATATGAAACCAACAATTACAAGAGCAATAACAAATAACAACAATGGAACTCTCACAGGACCAGCTACTGATATTAAATGGAATGCTATAGCTGCCCATACTGGTATGGAAAGCCTTTGCAAAAGTGAAATTGATGATGGTTTCCAATAAAATATCACTGCAAGCAAATATGCTATAACAATGCTCCACACCTAAAATAGTATAAAAATTAAAAGATCAAAATAAATATTGATTTGTATTTACAATTAAACATGTAAAATAAATCTTTGGTAAGACACACTTAAATAATATTAATTCATGTTAGCATTTGTAAACTACAGTGTCAAATCAAATAACCATAGTAAAATCACTTACCCAAAATGCATTAAAAAGACCTAGAGTCTGTGACAGTACTAGAAATACAGCTTTTGCAAATGTGAGCATCTGTTGAAGAGGGCCGAAATAGTAAAGTAAGTACACAGCTGGTAATGAAGTGCAGATAATGACAATCAGCTTAAACTGGCTCAATAAAAATGTTCCTAAAGATTCTGATGTAAAATCTAGCACCTAAAATGATAAAAAATATATTGTATTGACTACCATTATTCTTTTTCACTAAAATGTACAATATTGTTATGATGGGTAACTTTTAAAAGTAGATCAGAGATGCTCAGTGTTTCTAGAGTAGTGGAAGTGCTTGATGAATATGAATGATAAACGTCATGCTCAAGTTATTTACAGTGCTCAAGTTATTTGCAACATCCAACACATGAGTCCTTACAACTGGGTGTAGTTTTGGTTTTGGTGGTGCCAGTAACTTAAGCAATGCCAAAAAATTGCGTATGATATGTCTACATACTATGAGTCAATTTTATTTTATTTTTAACTTGTTCTTGGAAAATTCTTTCAATATTTAATCAATTGTATTTTAACTAGTCTTGTAAAGCGCTTTGAGGTATATTGCATATGTTTTATTATGTAAGTTAACTGTGCTATATAAATAAAGTTTATTATTATCATTATTATAAACAAATTAGTAATTTGCGAGCCATTAACAGCCACACACCCGGCCAATTACAGCAGCAGCAACGGGTGTTCTACACCCAGGTTTCACTTAAGCGTCTACACGGAGAGGACGTCACACCGATGCTGACATGCAATGCTTCAGCATCTCCTATGCACTGCCACAGGAGACCAGATGCACGGTCAGGGAGCTAACCACCGGTTACCCTCTGACGGTAACGAGTAAAGGGTCCTTTGTTTGTTTGAATACTTTGCAGCCAGCTGATGCTGCTTATAACAGAGGGAGGTCATGTGGTGTTGGTACATGGACCTCCAGTAACCAACTAACTGAGCCTTGGAGTTGGAGGGATCAGAGTAGCTATGGTTTTCAAGCTAGGTGAGTTCTTTTGCATGCAGAGGGGTGGCTCTCCTCTACACAGGCCAAGCCTTTTAATGGGGCTTCCAAACCTCATGCTGGCTGTCGCCACTGTCTAGCATTATACTGTACTGTGGAGACACACTAGCTGTGGGATCGGCAATGCAGTGGTAGATGTACGACGTAAGTGTTTGATGACACTAAGTCTACCTTGGACAGGCCGCGAACTCACAACGTAGGCGAATCCTCTTTGAAAGTTAGATGCTCTAATTACTGTACTATATAGTATCACCAAGGACCACAGTTCTCTGATAGGCGTTAGTTGGACAGCAATATAGGGTTGGTAACCGGTTTTACTGGGAGATCCGCCCCTCTTTATTTGTTTCGACTGAGGTTGGTTGGTGGCCCTAGCTCCTCCCTCACTGTGGACCTAGTACCAAGTAGAAGTGCATAGGGATGAGACTGAGGCGTGACCAAGGCGAGCAACTGCACCATTCTTACACATATGTATATATTTCTGCCTGGCTGAGTTCGTCAGGGCCATGCACATGAAATCTGCCTCCATATCATGCTGAGTACGGATGCCGACCTTAGGGTCGTGGTCCTCATAGTACACTCTAGACCGCCGAACTGAAATCCGTGAATGAACGTTAATTCCGATAATGTGGTTTTAAACACTTTTATCATTCAAACAGCATCGAAATTTTTACATAATGTAATTTATTTGACACCAACATCAAAAGAGATCATCAGTATATCTTCAGTGTATCAATGTGAAATGTTTAAAACCACATTATCGGAATTAACGTTCATTCACTGTTTTCCGTTCGGCAGTCTAGTAGAGGTTCTACTAGATCTAGATCTAAGTACTCCAATTTGTTTGAAATAAACACATTGCCATTGACATTGTCTGGCTGAGCCATCAACATATCAGTGTTACGCAATGTCTTTTAGTCTGAATGTTTTCTACTACGCTAAATCATCTTGCCTTGAAAGGTATTATCAGTGTGCCAAAGAGCAGAGGTGTTCCCGATTTACGTAAACTCTTCATCCATCGTTTGACAGTCACTGTCAAAGTTGCTTTGAATGGATGTATGAAGGTCCCACAGAGAAGAGCCCACAAAAGTGGTCGTAGAAATGCTTCAAGGATATAATATACTGCAATAGCCGCTCCACAAGCGCACACAACAAATAATGTTGCTGCTGTGTTGTAGAACGCCTGCTTCAACGCTTTATCATCTCCTTGTGACAGAAAAGGTAACACGTTTTCGAGTAAAGGTGTCTTCAGTTCAGCCATTTTGTCTGTTTACAAATGAAAACGAGACTGTGCAACAGCGCATGTGTGGGAAAATACGCGGAAGTTGAAATCTACACTGACAGAGAAGAAAACTGAAAAAATAACACAAGAAATGTGAATAAATGTACATAGTTTAGTTTGCACGAAAGTACCATGGCTCACAGAGAGCTTAAAATGAAACAAGATGTGGAGGCTGTAATTAAAGCATCTACAGATGATCCTAAAAGCCCATTTCGTGGTAAGATTAGATAGATGTAGATTTACGATATATATTTACTCATGTACTTAATAATCATTGTTCAAATTTGCTGAAAACATTTCTCAAACTTCATCTGTATGATGCACAAACTTTCGCTTCAAATGTTTACTTAGAAATTTCTATTAAGCAAGTACACGTCCAGCTGCTTTTAAAATGTCTTTGTTGTTTTGTTAAACGTTTGATTGGTTTCACGCTATTAACCAAGGAAAATAAGCATGATGTCTATCCAAAAAATGTTAAGAATTTAGGCTCTTGTTAAAATATGAAGTTAACTTTGATAAACTTTCATGGGTGGCCGTTTCCGAGAATATAAGGCGACGAGAGTAAAATGCAGTGCGCTCAACATATATCCTTTTAAACATCTATCAAAATGATAACATGCAGTGCATTTCTCTGAACGTTCCTACATTGTTGAAGATTATATAGATATTTTATGCACGCTGGTTAGCTGCTTCTGTGTTAATGCTGGTTAGCTACAAGTAAATCTTATGGGGTTTTGTCTTCTATTATTGTTCCTCATCTTCGAAACTACATGGAATAATTTATAAGCTGTCTTTGTAGCAATAAGCATCTTTCATTTTTAGCATTTAACTTCTGTGATGAATCCCAGTGCTTTTCATTTGAATACAAAGGCTTGTTCTCTAAACGATACTACCGAATCAGTGTTTCTACAGATTATCCAGGTGCGTATTCAACTTAATTTAATATGTTGCATTACATGTTAAAGCTTCCAAATCTTAAATTGTAGAATTATCTTTATATCAATCTTATGTTTCAGACGGTACAGTTAAAGCTGTAGCACAGAAATGTGGTGGAACCTATGTGTCACAAGTAGTCAACGAAAGGATTCCTTTGATATTTAATGGAATAGCTAAAGGTGAGTAGGGTGCTATTCAAATGTTAATTCAATATGTAGAGTAATAAAAACACACACATGTGATTATGACAGATCTTCATTGTGCACTCTAGC